>RJWM01001236.1:0-164039 GCA_004363535.1 Dasyprocta punctata
TGGGAATGTCCTAAACTTGGACTATAGAAATGGCTAAATCTAAAACTTAGAGATGTCTCCACAGTCATATAAATTTATAAACACTGTATGCTTAAAATGGATGAATTCTGTAATATGTGAATTATAACTCATAAAGTCATCTATATACTTAAGTCAGAAAGCAGAGAGAAAAGGCATCTCCAACTCTTAGACCTGAAAGGGCCAGACAGGGACATGAGCAAGGAATTGAGCAGAAACAAGGTGAGTGCTAGATTTCCAGGATTGGAGAAAGGGAGTTGGAGAGTGTTAATGGTTTGGCACTGTGTGCCCCTCAAAGCCTCATGTAATCATGGACTGGGCTGAGCCTGGCATTTGATTGTTTTTTTGTCTGGTGCTGGGATTGATGATGTGAACATGGCACTCCCCCAGGGGTGGAGCCAACATACATTGTAAGGGTGAGAAGAAGCATGTCTGCCCTCTCTCTCGCCAGTTTGCACCTAGCTGTTGGGTGGCCACCATGAATGGCTGCCCTGCCACACCATGCTGCCTTGGAGCCAACTGAACATGGGCTGAAACCCCCAAGAACTGTAAGAAATAAACCTTTCCTTCCCTAATTTTGGGCGTCAGGTATTCTGTCCCAGCAACGAGTGAAAAGTAACTAAGACAGAGGGAAAACTAATTTAGACAGTCATGGGTTCCCAACAAAAAATCCCCAACTTTACACACACACACACACACATGCACACACACACACACACACACACACACACACACACATTTGTGCCTTAAGAATTGAATGTAAGCCAGGCATGGTAACACACACCTGTAATTTCAGCATTCAGGAGGTTGAGGCAGGAGGATGGTTGCAAGTTCAAGACCAGCCTGGGCTACAAAATGAGTTCAAGTCCAGCTTGAACTGTATAGTGAGGCTCTGTCTCAAAAAAAAAAAAAAAAAAAAAAAAAAAAAAAAAGAATTGAGTGTTGAGAAAATCCAAGAATGAATGTTTTAGAAACTGGAGCTGAAGGATGTATGTACCAAACTTGGGTGGAGTCCCACGAATGTGACCAAACTCCAGTTGTACTCTGGAAGGGCCCTCTGAAAGGGTCCTGCTGGCCCTGAGAAGTGTGAGAACAGCAGATACACCCAGGGTGTCCTCGTGCGGCGTGGAGACCATCATGTCTGAGGGACCCATTCCCACCTGGGAAGTCTCAAAAGGGAATGAGAACCACTCAGCAGCCACCTGCATGAGCCAGAGGGGGCAGTGTGCAGTTCTGTGGATGTCTTCATGAAAAGTGGGTCATTAAGGGCCTAACCCAGCAACCTCATAACCTTGGCACCTGGAAGAGAAGAATGTTCCCATCAACTGATGAAGCTTTGATTCCAAAGTTCAACACAGACATTAAATTGAGAATTCATTGAATAATTGAGAATTCACCATTTTGGATACTTGGCTTGATGAACCACTATGGAGTTTTGGGATGTTCCCCCAGGGGAGGTATGGGGTAAGGAGACCCAGCTGACACTACAGTGGCCTGATTCTTCCAAGTGACTCAAAACCACAAACTTTATTTTTCCTAGATTAACAATGATAAACTACATAAAAGCCTTAAAATGACAGGGAAGGTCAATGGGTTTTCCCCTGTCTTACCAAGTCAGGCATCATATTAATTGAGTGTCAGAGTAACAGATGGCTGGGAGTACCAGGACTGAGTATGAGAGAGTGGAGCCAGAACAATATAAAAGGAAATGGCCTCTCACGCTTGCCTGGCCTCGGCCACAGTGGCACTGAGACTTACCCTGCACCCAGGGCACACAGCAAGGTGGGAGTCCAACCCCTCACCCACAGCCAGCCTGAGAACAGAGCGGCATGCAAGGGATAGGCAAAAAGCATCTGTCGCAAATGCAGGAACCCAACCCAACTTTTGCCATCTTCAAAGCCCTGAGCAGTTGAGATGGCAGGTCACAAAGGTAGGAGAGCTGCGTCTGTATGCGTATCAATCACATAACACTGGGCAAGTTATTCCTCCACCCGGCCAGCCTCTCCTCGTTTTCTTTCTGAAAGGCTGCTGGCTGGGAAATGCAGGCAAGCAGCAGCAAGGATCAATGTGGTCTCTTAAAGCTGAACCTCTGATTCTATTTCAGATACTTTCAACCCAGCCGTCACACTCTCATGGGAAGGAAAAAGGAATTCATCGCGCTGCCACAGGCGTATGGGTCCCTTCTCCAGAGTCCCAGGCTTTTATGCCAGTGCTCACAGCTCCTCATCACCCAGAACACCACACCCTTCTCAGTCAACCAGGAGTTTGGGATTCCTTTATCTTTTTTCTTCTTTGTTGTCAAACAATTATGCCAGCAGGGCAAACACTAAATATTTTTATCTCAGAGATTGCCTTGATCTAAAAGCCTGCTATATTTCTCTCTTTTGAGAAAAAGACTGTGGAGGTGAGAAAGAACCCTTAGAAACCAGCATTTAACCAAAATGATACAAAGTCGAATTGTGTGGTCCCAGATAATGGAAACATTCCCAACCCTCCCACCCCAGCAAATAACTTCCTTTTTCTCTTAGGGGACCGAATTACTGGGCGACAAAAATTATACCCAGGGACTTGGCCAGTCATTAGCACTAGGAGCAGAGGCTGCTGCTCCCAGTCTTGCTCAGAAGCTGAAGCTGAAGCTACAAGGCTTCTTTGGCAAGGAGAGGAGTATTAGTGGGGCTTATCACCAGGGAGCTGGGCCCAGAACACAATCCTTTTCTAACCACAAGTCCAATACTGGAGGATGCACTTTTGGTCACTTCTTTGGCTTCCTCCTCTGAACATTAGGCTTCTTTCCTTTCCCTTCCTTTCCTTTCCTTTCCCCTCCTTTCCCTTCCTTTCCTTTCCTTTTCTATCCTTTCTTTTTCTTTCCTTTCTTTCCTTTCCTTTCCAAGATAAATCTTTGCTATTCTAGTTGGACTGTTGGTTCCGACTATGGTTTGGAAATTTTTTCTAACTTTCAAACAGCAGCTATAACAAACTCACACCAGCTCAGGGCTCCTGATTTGGCAAGACAGTGTCATATCAGAGTTCCACTTCAATCACTCACTCGGCTGAAGTTGACCTACTGCAAGAGTCTAATTTTTTTAGAAGGAGGTTTAAAGCCGCTAGGACTCAGATTCTGAGGTTAATTGGTGTGTTTGCCACTGTTTGTCAGAACTGTCTTTAAAGGACATCTTCAAAGGCTTGCTCTGACACTGGCTCCAGCATCGTCTGAAATGCCTCAGATGTCTTTATCAGTGCCAAAAATGCAGCGAGTGAAAGGACTTTTTATTTAATTATTTCTGAAAACCAAAAAGGGAGAGCCCATGTAGATAGATAATGAGAACTGACAAAGTGAAATTAAAATATATGTTCAGACAAGGAAAGTCCGAAGAGCTCCACTTCTAACTAGAGGAGCACAGAGGAGAGTCTGACTTGCCTCGGCCCGCTGTGTTGTGTGTAGTGATGGATGCTTCATTTTGCTTCTCTTGGAAGTTTCCATCTTTGAGCTAGGCCTGATTGGGTTGCACAAGTTGCTTAGCAACCTATAGGCCAACAGTATTTGGTTTTTGAATGTCAACATCTGCACAACATTCAAAGTATAATTTTTAATTCAAAACCTTATGTCTGGAGACAGGGAAGAAAACATGTCTTTAAAAAATAAAACCAAGTTGTATTTCCTCAGACAATTCCTCCACCCACGGCCCCCACCAGCGTTCATGGGCTGTGTTACTGCTTTCCACAGCTTCACGTCTCGTGCCTATTTCTCCTTTCTTTCTTAGGCAGTTATGAGGAGAAAGGGGAAACAAAGGGAGACATTTCTTCAGGTGTCCAGCAAAAGACTAAAAAGAAAGTGTGGTTTTTAAAAATGTAATTAAGAGCTCCTTAGAGTAGAAGAGTTTTATTGAAAGCTCCATTTTTATTGAAAATGATGGTTATTATGGGCCTGAGTTGCTGCCAAGTCAGATAGAAATCAGGACGAATACATTGACAACCTTCCTGTGATGACTCTACACTAAGATATTATTTGCTACATTTGGACAACCCAAAGCTACTTCCTCCTCAAAAAATAACCAGATGACAACCCCCAGATGAAATCAGAGAAACCAACAAGCAGGGAAACTCAGATGCCCAATACCAGGTAACTTTCTACTCTCTAAATACAGCCCATATTTTGAGAGCCTTGGTCTCTATTATATCAAAACCCATACCTGCCCTGGTACTGCTTCAGGCTGGGCCAGCCTTGGAATTTGCAATTTCAAGTTCTCCTCACTGTTTAAACACCTAGGTATCAACATATTTGCATGTTGTTTGGATAAAAATGCAACAGAAATCTCCACAGGGAAATCAGATTTGGAAAGTAAGGGCAACTCCAGAACAACACCTTTCTTTTAAAAAATCCAGCAGCACTGCACACTGATGCTATCATTCAACTGGCCTCTACTGGAGCGAATACATTAGCCTTTGCTCCTTCCAATCTAAGGAGGTCAAATTACCTGCTGGAAAGCAAAGGAAACCCTAAATCATTTGATACAAGAAAACTAGCCTGGAGAATTTAGGCAAGAAAGGGAACCTAGCATCTCCAGCTAGGGGAGGTTCCTTTGGCTTTAATCAGAAGAAGTTTTGCAGGAAAGAAAAAAGTACTAGAGGCTCCAATTAAACAAAAACACAGACACATTTTTTTCAACATAACACCCAACCTGTTGTGAGGTTTTTGGCCATTCGGTATTTTGCCCAGAGCAGAGATCTGATTACTGTTATCTCCACTTACATAACTACAAATGTTATCATTACTTCTCTAACTGATATGGCTCTGTTTTACAAACACAATGGAAGATTGTATGTACTCTTGCCCTTTCTCCAAAAGAGTTCGTTTAAGAGAAAAAAAGAGAGAGAGGGAAAAAGAAGAAAAGGGGAGGAGGGACTAGAGACCAAGGGGGCAAGCCTGTTGAATGAGCCTTTCAGAAAGAATTATGCGATAGGTTTTGTGTGTGTGTTTAAAATGCTGCTGCCAAAGGTAAGCATTGAAAAGCATGCGATGGGTGTCATGTCAGAAACACAATGATTTATTTTGCTGCCTCGTTTTCAAACAAGAGCTTTGTCCTTTTACTCTGAAATGTATTTTGGGCCCAAATCTTCAAAATGTGAGCAACAGAAGTTATGCAGAGAGCCAGCTCTGATTCAAGATAAATAAGGATTTGATTATAAATACGACAGTGGCATATCCCTGGCCTCCAAAGAGCCTCGCTTGTTTGCCCAGACTCCCAGCAATTTCTCCATCCAAAAACACATGCAGCTGGAACCAGAGTCCCACTGGCCAGCCACCCTCCTCACCCCCACCCACAGGGGTAAACAGAGGCCTGGCCAGCTAGCTGCTCTGAGAGCACCAGGTCAGAGGCAGGAGTACAATAAAGGTGACATCTTTAACTTCCTGGTCCCACCCACAAGGTTGACACCTCACGCCCATTAATTCCTACTCATTCTCCAACTCTTCTTTCCAAATGGCATGGAAGTTCCTAGAGACCCATCCAGGCCTGGATAGAGGAGGTCAGCCATGGTCAGTCAGACTTGCTCCCCAGGGGGACCAGCGCTGCACCACAGTACCTAGCAAGACTCCCTTTCTTCTGGCCCTCTGTGGGTGCCACCTGTCTTTGGTTACACTGGGATGTGGACAGCACTGGGGTGAATCAAGCCTTTTTTTTTTTTTTTAAGTGTCTATACTTGATTTGTTTTTACAATATAGTTGAGATCTAATTCACGTGCCATCAAATTTCACTGTTTTAAAATGTTCAACTAAGTGATTTTTAGCATACAGTATTTGAAAAGTGTGCAGAGATCACCACAAATTCCAGAGCATTTCACTGTCCCCAAGGAAATACTGCCTATGCATCATTTTGAATTCTGTTGTCTAAAGAGGGTACAAAGTGTTTAAGCATTAAACTCCATAAAGTACAAATCCTCCCCAGGACTCCAAAACCTTCTGCAAAGTAACATCATGCCAGGCTTCCAAAGATTACTGGGCAGCTCGTTGAGATCCAGAACCAGGTGCCCAGGGGTAGGAGGCAGAGACCCCCAGCAATAAATTGCTTAACCTGCTTGGAGTTCTGGTTTTGCCATGCCTCCCCACAAGGTGCAGCAGGCAACTGAAATCCCAGCTAGGGCTTTTTTTTTTCCCTGAGTCTCTCCCCAACCCTGACAGCCTTAGGGCAGGAAGCCCATCTCCTCTATTTTTCCTTTGAGGCTCAAAAGGCAAGAATCTGGCTCTTTTGTTCACTGAATTGTGTTATCTCTTCCCTGAGTCTCAGAAGAGAAAGAGGTAGCTGCCTCATTAGAGGCCACAGAATAATGGTAAGTAATGATTAATTCTCCCAGTCACTCTCAATCACTCCCTAGACATACTGGGAATTACCCAGCTCTGGAGGGGCACTACTCAGAGGTCTTCCGAAAAGATTTGTCAAGGGGGATGCCAATGACCTTTGTAACAGAGACCCTCCTAAATCTGAAAGGAAATAAGCAAGTGACTTTATCAGCCATTTTAAACTATTGTTTTTTAAAGGGACCCAGGGCTTCTGCCCCCTTGGTACCATAAGCTGATGAATAAGGGAAGAAATCGAACCAGCCCTTTCTAGTCACTTCTGTGTCAGAAAAGGCAGACTTGGGGTTGGAGTCATCAGGAAGTATTCAGATAACGGTGCTGTTTATGGTGATGACAATGTTGATGACAGCTCCTCCTCCGAGCCTTCTACTTGGCAGGTACAGCACTGTGCTGAGTGATTTGTATACAGGATGCTGTTTCTTTCTCATGGACATCCTGTGAAATACGGTTGATAGTCCCATTTAATGGATGAAGAAAAATCCTATTGAAGAGAATAGATTGTTCATTGGTTGCCATACAAGAAGGTGTTGAGAGAGCAACCCTGGCTATTTACCTCGGGATTCTTGCACTTAACCACTGCTGTATGTTCCTTCAAGCAGTTAAAGCCAAGAATAAGTAGGCCACTCTCTGGCTCCAGGGCCCAGAGCTGGCCTTCCCTGCCTAGATGGAAAGTGAAGTGCGTTTAAGGGTCCCTCAAGACAAAACTAAATTTGTATTGCTTGGAGGTTCTATGACCTCAAAACCAACCTCCTCAATTATCTGGGGAAAAGACATTCCTCCCTACCTCACACCTTATGACCAAATAATTCCACATGCATCAAAGGTTAAATAATGCATTGAATTCATAAAAATATAAAGAAAAAGAAACGTTATTTATAATATTGGAATGAGGAAGGCTATTATAAGTAGTGACTTCATTCTAAAGTCTTAAATAATTGAAATGCTTTACCGGATTTTTTTCCTGTGAAGAAAAACAACACTATTCATAAATCTAGAGAGTAAGTGAAAAACATCCTATAGGTTCACATCTCGATTGCTCCAAAATTATCTCCTATAATTCAGACCAATAATCTAACAGAAAGTATAGGTTAAGACTACGAAAAACTTCATAGCGAGGAAATGATAGAAGTCTCTTAAAATATATGAAAACTGTATAACCTTGTTAGTAATTTTTAAAAATCCGAAGTAAACTTACTCATCTGGTTGGTAAAGATCCAAAAGGATCAGCAAGACCATGGGGAAATGATCTTCAGCCAATGCTGGGGGCTAGGCACTGACACTCAGCCCCCAGCAGGAACAGTTAAGAAATCAACATTGGATCCTCCCATCCCATTTTCAGAGATTCAGCCTGAGATTCATAGGCTCAGATATGAGGGAAGTGGTTATATACAGGGGAATGCTTAATGTTTCATTGGTTTTAGTAGTAAAAGGTTGGGAGTAACACAAATAATACAGAAGAATGGAAAACTGGTTAAAGAAACTATGGAACAGAATGCTGTGCAGAGATGTAAAAAATATGATGCATGTGCAAAAGAATGAAGCTGGATCCTTTCCTCACACTATCTACAAAGATTATCTCAAAATGGATCAAAGGCTTAAATGTATGTCGAAGCAGTGTGTGTATGCACACGCGTGTGTGTGTCCAAGTGCGTGTGTGTGTTGCTGGTGATAAGACCTGGGGCCTGGCCCCTGCTAGGCAAGTGAATGACCACTCAGCTACACCCCCAATCTCTACACGTCTGTTGATTGATTGTTTGCTGTTCCGCATTTGTATCTCTTTACTTATTTTTAAATTGATTTTACTGGTACACTTTAGATACACACAATGATAACATTCATCATAGGGAATTTGTGCCTGCACATAACATATCTTTTTATTTTATTTATTTATTTATTTATTTATTTATTTATTTATTTTTGTGGCTCCTGGAATCGAACTCAGGACCTTGGTCTTGCCAGGCAGACACTGTGCCACTGAGCTATATCCCCAGTCCCAATATATCTCAATTCTTCTTTTTTCGCCAATCCCCTCCCCTCCCTTTAACCCCTCCTCCCCTCTTTATTTACAAAAGTTTTATTTCTGTTTTCCTTCTTTTCTTTTCTTTTCTTTTCTTTTCCCTTCCTTCCTTTTCCCCTCCCTCTTTGTTCCCCTTCCCATTTGAAGATTTTCTTCCTATTTCCCAATATGTAATATACATTTTGGTCCCTATTTACCCTTTTAATTTCTCGTACCAGAGAAACAATGCAGTATTTGAATATGTGTGTCCAGTCTTCAGTCATACCACCCTGAATGTACCCAGTTTCATCTGAACATGTGTGTACAATTTATTGCACTTAAGAGTACGGTTTCAAGGTGCATCCACTTACCTAGAAATATCTCAAATGTATCCTTCTTTATGGCAGAATAGTACTCCCTTGCATAAAAAAAAAACCCACATCTTCTTTATCCATTTATCCATTGATGGGCATTTGGGCTGTTTCCAAGATTTAGCTAATACAATGCTATAAATATGGATGTGCACATAGCACTGTGGTGTGAAGAATTTAACTCTGTCAGGAAGACACCAAGAAGGGAAATATCTGGGTCCAATGAGACCTCTAGTTTTAGTTTTTTGAGGAATCATCACATTGATTTCTACAGTGATTGCACTCACTCTCAATAGTGGAGAAGGGTTCCTTTTTCCCTACTGCCTTTCCAGCATGTCTTTTTTTTGGGGGGGTGGTCTTTTGTGACAGGGTCCACTATGCAGTTCAGGCTGGCCTTGACCTCACTTTGTAGCTCAGGCCAGTCTCAAACTCACAATGATCCTCCTGCTTCAGTCTCTCAAGTGCTGAGATTGCAGGCATGCACCACCATGCCCCAGCTTCCTAAATGTCTTTTAAAAGAAAATACAGAAGTGAATTTTCATGATCTTGATTTGGATTTTAGATAGGGTACCACAAGTAAAAGTAACAAAAGAAAAAATAAATAACATGCACTTCATCAAAATTAAACCCTTTTGGTCAATAAAGGAGATTATTGAGAAAGTGAAAAAACTGGACATAGTGGTAAACCCAGCAGTTGGGAGGTTGAGGTAGGAGGACTGCCTGGGTTACACAGAGAGTACCTGAACTACACAGTGAGACCATGTCTCGGAAAAAAAAAAAAAGACAATGTATGTAATTGGAGAAAATATTTGTAAATGGGTTCAGTATAAAGAATATATAAAGGACTCTTAGAACTCAACAATCACAACAAGAAAAAAATGAAAGACCCAATTTTAAAATAGGCAAATAACATGAATAGATACTTCTCCAAAGAAGAGATACAGCCAGCATCATTAATCACGAGGGGAATGCAAATGGAAACCAGTGGAGAGTGACCATAGAAGAGATGCAAGGCTTCTTT
This sequence comes from Dasyprocta punctata, assembly GCA_004363535.1. Classification (NCBI taxonomy): domain Eukaryota; kingdom Metazoa; phylum Chordata; class Mammalia; order Rodentia; family Dasyproctidae; genus Dasyprocta; species Dasyprocta punctata. Next base: position 9,762 of record RJWM01001236.1, read on the forward strand.
TCTGGTGACAAAGCTGTTCTGTGACACTGGTGATATTGTAAATGTACTGGAAGCCACTGACTTTTACATTTCAGTTAAAATGGTGAATTTTATGTTATATCAATTTTACTTCAATAACAAAAGAAGGAAGTTCTTTATGTAGCAATAGGAATAATCCCCAAGATATTTTTAAGCAAAAAAAAAAAATTTTTTTTAAAGCAAGCTTCCAACTATAGAACAGAAGGTGTATGTGCTATCATTTATGGTATTTTTAATGCAAGTTTTAATATGGCTTAGCTCCTTGGGAGGAAAAGCAGTGAAAAAGTCCCATACCTGGGCCATCTCTAAAGCAAGGAGGAACACACCTCTCTCCACGGGGGAGGGAGTTGTTGAGCTAGAACTTGACACTTGGCCTTGGTGCTACAGGTTGCAAGTCTGTCAGGCTGCCCCATTCACCAGTCTTACAATGGACCACATGCAGGCAGCTTCTCCCTGAAGTTCACACGCTCTGGCTCAGCCACCTCCTTTGTGCCTAGCTATAACCAGTTAAACAGGGTGGCTAGGAAAGTGAATCAGTGTGAAGTCCAGCTGTGTACATTTTCTTTGCAACCAAAGTTCTGTTGCCCTGGTTTGGACCACTACAGTTGCTTCCATTTGTACAGGTTGCAAATTCAATTCTGTTATGGACTACATTTTTGTACCCCTCTCCAATTCATATGTCAAAACTCCAAACTCCAATGGTAGTAGGAGGTGAGATTTGGAAATTTGATTAGAAGAGATATAGAAGAGGTCTTCAGAGGGGAGTCCCAATGGATTAGAGACTAGAGCTTGCCATCTCTGCCATGAGGATACAATCAGAAGGCAGCTGTCTGGAAGCCAAAGAGAGAACCCTCACCAGATGCCAAATCTGCAGCATCCTGATCTTGATCTAGCTTCCAAACCATGAGAAATAAATATCTCCTGTTGAAGTCATCCCATCTGTGTTACTCAGCTTTGGGTCACTATGACAAAATTCCTGAGATAAACAACTTAGGAAAAGGAAAGTTTTCTTTCAGCTCAAGTTTCAGAGGATTCAGTCCATGGTTGGTTGAATCCATTGCTTTTGAGTCTGTAGAAAGGCAGAAACATCATGGCAGGAGTATATGACATAGAAAAATGTTCACCTCGTGGCAGCCCAGAGGCAAAAGACAGATAAAAAGGAGCCAGAGTCCCAATATACCCTTTGAAGACAGTGACTTAACTTCCTTCAACTAGGGCCCCCCTATTAAAGATTGTATCACCTCTGAATAGTGCTGCAGGCTGGGGACCAAGCCCTTCAACACATGAACCTGTAGGGAATGCATATAAAAACCATAGCCTCACCTATGGTATCTTGTGATAGCAACCTGAACTAAGAATAGAGAGAGAACAATGAATCACATTCCCACCTGCCCAGCAGAGGTATGCAGTCCGCAGGCACTGGGAGTCGTGTCCTGTCCATGGTTCCTGAGTGCCTCTTCTCCACAGCTGTGGGCAATCTCACCATGCCAAGTGCCATTTCAGCAACAAAAAATAGCATTTTCATAATCCTGACCCAGAAATGCAAGACAACTGCTTCACCTGTGCTTGATTGAGAGAAAAAAAAAAAAAGAAAGAAAGAAAACACTGTGGTCAGTTCCAAAACTGCAAGAAAAAAGAACTTTTTGAGAGATGGCACAGTACTATAGTTTCTGGGCAATTTCAGGGATTTTTCAAGGGTAATTTTGACCACCTGTGATTTTCAGTTCATATGGTAGCTTTGTAATCTTAGCACTTGAATTAATTGTGACTTCACTGTAATAACAGAAGGGTACAGACAACCCATCTGCACAGAGAAGCAGAATTGCTGCTACCGAACATTTCCCCAAACATTCCTCATCTTCCTCTCCATCAGGCTAAACTCATCATGTTCGTTACAGAGGGACACGGAAGAGTCCTCACGTGTTCCAAGAGTGATCTACATGCATATGTCGACTAAACTTACAGTATCTACAGAAGGTTGGAAATCTAATCCTCATTTTATAGGTAGAAAAGAAAGAAGGCTCAGTAATTACCCTCAGTCAAGCAGCAGAGACAGTAGCAGCTGCACTTGTGATCCAAAGCCTATTTCTTCTACTTCACCACTCTACCTTCCAGTTCTGGCCAAGTCGCACTAACTACCTCACCTCACCTGCTTTTTTCCCCCTTTGCTAATTTTATTTCTTCAACTTACATCCAATTTAGTCTCTTCTACCCAGGCAGCTTCCATGCCTGCGAACAGCCACTAGGGAGGCCTCCTTGAGATGGCTATTACTCAGAAATGTGCTGCTTTCAGCGGGAACACATATGCCCGACCAATCCTCGAGGCCCTGAAATCCTGCCACTGCGTCGCCAAGCGAGCACCTTCTGCAGTAGCTCCTTCACTGTTCTGCTGCCATTTCTACTTTCTTTCTCACACCCTAGTAGTCCAAATACTGCTTGCTTCCAGGGCTACCTGCAGCTCTTGTGATTTTCCTGTCATTGATTTCGTGCTGGGGTTTCTAACTACCCAATCCAACTTCCATACTTTCATTTCTTTCTCCATCCTTGGAATCTGAAGCATCTCCCAATTTACCACCATCTGCTACCTTAATTAATAGGCTGTTTACCTCCCCCATAAGACCTTGCAGAAATTCTCTTGGACTCCATCCCTAACTTTGTGCACATTGCAGCCTCTCATTAGTCTTGGTTTCTAATCCAGTTTTCAATCTATTTGACAGCTCTCATCTCCAAGCCAATTTGAATTACATTTTTCTCATAGGAATTCATAAGACACAAGTATGCTTTATTCAAGCCTGGAACAAATTACATCTACAATATTCTCTCTGTCCACTCCTTTTATAATTTGAAGGGAACAAAAAGGAAGACGAAAAGAGCATTAATATGGTTTGCTTGATATAAATCCCCTGATTTCTTCTCTGCATTGAAGTCTCAGGTTGGCATGATTATCTCCCAGGAGTTTTCTCTTCTCCATAACATAACATGGTTCCTTCTGCCTTCCCCCAATCCATTACCCTCTTCGGCAGATTTACAACACTCAGTGCCATTGTACTCATGTGCATAACCAAAAAACAAATAAATAAAATGCCTGGTTTTATAACCAGCACTGCCAACACTCTTTTGCCAACTGCCAGTTGGAGATGACTGATTCGCTGTCTAGAGTAGAAAATAAACTATTATTAGAATTTCTGTTGCTGTTATGATATGGTCATCTTTGCCAGTGTTCCTTAAAACGCAATCATCCTTTGTTCTTTCTTCACAGTAGAGAATAAAGAAGAGAGAGACTGCTGGTCACAGTGGTTCTTGCCTGTAATTCCGGCACTTGGGAGGCTGAGAGAGGAAGATTGCAAGATTGAGGACAGCCTGGACAGTTTAGTAAGTTCAAAACAGGCCTGGACGATATAGTGAGACACTGTCTCAAAAAAAAAAAAAACTAAAAGCCAGTTTCTCTTCTATGAGAAACCCAGGATATAAGATCAAAATAAAAGCTAGATAATAGGAAGTAGGGAGATACATGTTTCTCAAACAGAAAAGGGATCAAAGGATAGAGGAAGCACAGAAGAAGGGGATTAAAACATGAATTAACATATGTTATGTATATGTAAAAACTCCCCACAGGAAATAATAACATTATGTGCTGTAAACACACACAAAAAAATAAAAAATACCTAAAAGTCAAGTGTGGTGTCACATGCCTGTGTTTCTAGCATCCTGAAAGGCTGAGGCAGGAAATCACAAGTTCAAGCCCAACCTGAACAGCATAGAGAAACCTTGTCTCAAAATTTAGAAAAATGAAAGTGGGCTGGGGATTCAGTTCAGTGCAAAGGCCCTGAGTATTTCAATCTCCAGTTCCAGGGGGAAAAAAGAAAAGAAATGAAAAGAAAAAGATAAGAGAAAGGAAGGAGATAAAGGCCAGCATTTACAAGCTGCTTCTTTGAATTGGATTCTGAGTGTGGGGGTGGCTTCTGAGTTTGATTTCAGTGATAGATTTTAAACCTACTTCATTCATTTCTCCTGAATATTTTAGGAAAGATAGAGACCTCCTAGACAGCCTAAACTGAGAGCTTGGGGAAGGGGCTCAGAAATCCGTTTTCTTAAAGTCCCACAAGGTACTTATTTGATTAATAAGTGAATTTGAGGATCATTCGATGTTTTTCTTGAGAAATGGCCTTGTTATATATTCCAGGTCAGCCTGTACTCCAGGTTGACTTCAAACTCACTGTGTAACCTACACTGGTCTGGACTCATGGTGATCCTCCTGCCTCAACCTCCCAAGTGCTGGGATTACAGGTGTGCAGTGCCACACCTGGCCAGAAGCCTTAAATTTTCAAATAAGCCCAGAAATGTCGTCCAGTCATTTTTGCCAACCATCTGTCAAATGAAGGAATTAAATCTCGGCCAGTTTAGGTATTTTATCCAGTATCCCAGACTAGAAACTCATAAACTCAGCGGGAAAGGTAGGCCTGAGGACTCTGAAGCCCGTGATTTCTCCATGATCCCAAAGAGCCTCCACTGTAATAAGAAACTTAATTTTTTGTATGGTCATTGGGAATACCCTGGCATTTCCTTTTTTTTTTTTTTTTTAATTAGAGAAGTATTTATTTGGCACTGCCAAAAGACATCTGGTACATTCTAACATCATTGCAACACTAGTCGTAATAGCAAAGATGTGGAAACATCCCAGTGTCCAAAACAAATTACAACTAAACAAAATGTATTATGTCCATACAGTGGAATATTATTTACTCATAAAAGGAATAAAACTCTTACATATGGTAGGTACAACATGGATGAACCTTGAAAACATGCTAAGTGAACCAAGCCAGACGTGAAAGAACAAATACTGCATGATTGCACTTACTTGAGTATCTTGGATAAGGAAATCTAAAACACAAAAGGCAGAACTGGCAGAGGAATCTGGGGAGTTTCTGTTTGATGGTGACACAGATTTCATTTAGGATGACGAAAAGTTCTAGAAATGGATCATGGTAATAGTTATGTAATGGTGTGAATGCACTTAATGCCACTGAATTGTACACTCAAACATGGTTAAAACATTAAATGTGATTATGTTTATTTTATCAGTTCTTTAAAAAGCATAGAAAAATATATGGTGGACACAGAGGAAGATGAAGTCACATATACGTGTCCCCTGGAACATTCTCCAAGAGTAAGACTAAGAAATAAAGCCCTGAGGCTTACCGCTACTTGCCCCTCAGTGGAGTGAAAAAGAGATTTCTGGTTGTTTGAGGGTTCTGGATGCTTAAGGCTTTAGAATGTTTTATTCCTACATCTTTTTTTCTAACGGAAAGAAAAGAGGTGCATTTTGGCATGTAGGAGACAAGTGACCTTGCGTTGTGGGACAAATGCACTCCACTGGGGCATCAGCACAGTTGGGTGTCACTCTCTGGAGCCAAAGCCACTTGAACATTGCCAGGCACCCCCTCCTCACCCTTAGAGGCATGCACCCAGCCCCCACTTCCCCGGAGCCTGGTGTGCTGGGTGAGCACCTGACCTAAGGTGAGCAAACAAGATCCTTCTCTGGACTCGCTCTCTCACGCTTTCTTTTTTTTTAGGTGGTGGTGGGGGGTTTACCAGGTATTGAACTCAGGACCTCTCACTTGCCAGGCAGGAACTGTGCCACTGAGCTGTATCGCCAGCCCCAAGTGGATTATTTTTTTTCCTCTATTCTCTTCTCTTTTCATTCTTTCTTTTTCTCCTTTCTTTCCTTCTACTTCTTTTTCTCCCTATCTTTCTTCTTTCTTTTAAGTCTACAGACTAGAAACATCCTCTTTCCTTATTTTGGGTATGAGCTCCAAAGATGTGGCCCTAAAGAGGTCAGCAGCTTTAGTCACCTCAGGTGGATAAGCTCACAAGAGACACAGGCAGCTTGACACAGTGAAGGCAGCACCTGCCCCTACGATCTTTGAGCTTCCTGGCCCCAGGGGCCCACCTTTTACTTCTAGGGACTCTCCTCCATCCCCCCAGTAAGACTGAGGGATTCTGGGCCTCCTTTTCCTTGATCAGGGTCTCTGGCATAAGGAATCATGACTACAATGGCATAAGTTTGATTAAATGATTGCTAAGATTGTTCCTGGTTAAAAAAAATTTAAATTCTCTGATCCTGAAAACATCATCCCATACCAATTGGACCAAATGAAAAACTTCCCTTGGTGAACACACAAGGTAACTAGCCAGCCCAGATGATGCTAAGACCCTTTATGGCTGCAGAAACTTATTCAAAAACCAGATGAGAACAGGAGATAGGAGAGGTACATTCCTGAAAGAATTCAAAATAATTAATGTATGCTTTAAATTTGGTTTGAGGAGTTATTTAAGAGCATTTTCTCTTCCTTTGTGCTTCCCTAGATGATTGGTATCTTCAAGGAAAATGTGACGGCATGCTCCAGATCAAAGATACTAAAACAAGAGGCCTATAAAAGAAGATTTCAGGAACACAAAAGTTATAGCATCTGTGTGTCTACAGTGAAGGATGCAATCTGTTCTGTCAAAGAAAGGAAGGGAACAAGAATCTCCCATGCAGTCTGGCATCCAGTTCGAGCCCAGAGAGTCACAAGCTGGAGGAGAAATGCCATGATCTGTGCCTACAGATTCTACAGCTGCAGGTCTGTTGGACCACAGTGGACACTGAGTGAGGAACGTTCGTCCCATGGTGGGAAAGGAGACAGCTCGTTTCATGACACAGTGAAGGGAAATACCATTAATCCCAGCAGGGAATGAATCAACAGATCTCCCAAGAGCCAGGAAAAGTGCAAGGCTTGCGGGGAGACCTGACAAAGGGAGCACCAGTAAAGGTGCGTGCCTTTGCCTTAAATAAGCTGCAGCTTGTGTTAGAAAGACTTTGTGTCCCCTTTTAATAGTTAACCTGATCTGAGCTCAAGAATCTAAGATATTGAGGAACCTGTTGTGCACCTGGAGAGATTTTGCAAACCTGAGTGACTTACGATCTTCGTTTCAGCAGTCATCTCGGCGACGGTGGTATGACTGTCCTCTCTTACTGCTCCCTGACGCTCCAGGCCAACATTTAACTTATCTCCAGCAGGAGATTAAGGTTTATTTATTTTTTTTTTTTGCATGATTTTAAAACATAGCTTGAGCAAGTCTCTATCTTATCTGGGAGCAGAAGTGGTGTCACTTGCCAGCGCAAATATTCTAGTTAGAGTTTCTCTCTCACTCAGCCCTGCAGCTGCTTCTTGCAGCCAGGCCAGGCTCCTGCTGAGATAAAAACACAACTCATTTAGGTCAATGATTAAATTGAAAGTTATAATATTACCAATTAGGTTGGAACAAAGAGAGAAAGAAAGGAAACAAATTCTTTGAGAGGGTCACCACAATGCCTGTCCTCCCGCACAGCACACAGCCACCCTCACCCAGAAGGTGGAAAGCCTTGTGAAAGCACTTGGGGAGACCTCCCCCATGCCTTGTCACTGCAGTCTCCACTTTCAATCTCAGAACAACTACTTATTGTCTGCTGAGCGCATTTTTATCTGAGAGTCTGTGTGCTCAGTGGGCTGTATAAGGAACGTCCCAGCATCAAGCACGTTTCTGGAGCCTGCCAGCCCCAAAGGAGCCAGGGACAAAGATGGACATAGGGTGGAGAAACCCAGGAGATGACCATACAGAGAACTATTCACACTGTGGCTAACTCAGGTGTGTGAAGCCAGGTAACACCTCTGAAGATAAAATAGCTACCAAGGTGAGGCATATTGTATGACAGGGCCAGAACTAGGGCACACTTGGGCTGAGGAGAGAGAAGTGTCCTGGGTGCTCCATGCCCTCACTCCTAGATGCCAACCTTGCTTTGTGCAAGTTCAAGAGTCAGCCCATCTTAGAGACAGACATCCCAGCTGCCTCACTTGCTGCACCCTTGCCCTGGCCCTGTGGTCCAGATCCCGAAGGCTGGCTGGCAGAGTTTAAAATATGACTGGGATGAGGAAACATTCTAGTAAGCCGAAGTATTTCTGCTGGCACCAGCCATCAACAGACAGCTGCCACGTCTTCTGACCATGACTCCATCACAAGACACCTTCCTGTTGAATTTGCAGTCACAGGAAACCCTAGGTAGCCTGGACAGAAGAACTGGGGCTCCCTCCAGATCTCACTGAGCAGATTCTTCAGCCATGGATGGGGACGCCCATTGTTCTTGCTCTTTATTGTGCGTTAGAGCCTGCGATCCCTATGATGCTGAGCTGGGAACTCTTCCCTATCATGATGTCCGCTGTCTCTAACAGTCTTTTAGTAACTACTCTCACTGCCAGAATTACACCCTCCAAATCCTAGTCTACAGTGCTGTGGACCACAGAGGGTAAGACCACGGAGAAAGGATCCAAGAAGCTATCTCCTCTGGAAGAGTGATGCGTGAGAAGGCCTGTCTCCCAATGTGGTGGCCCAATCAGGCCACTGGCTCAGAGGTTTCTGTTGGACCACACAAGCTCCCACACCACGAAGGGCCCACTAATAAATCACAGATGAGCACTGGCCTAAGGATTTTTGTTTTTAACTTAGTGTTTTAAAAAGCATTTTTGGTTTACAAAAAATGATTGTAAAATACCATGTTGCCTCATACTGCCCCCGTGTTCCCCTATTAAACCTTGCATTAGGGTGCGGCACTTTTTTACAACAGATATGCCAGTACTGACCCATAACTGTTCACCAAAGCCCAGGTTTGCTTTAGGATCCATCCTTGCCTTTGTATATTCTATGAGTTCCACAAATGCATAATGACATGTACCTACCCTTTTAACATCATGCAGAATAGGCCTATAAACTCCCTGTGTTCTACTCAGTTATCCCTCTCTCTGTCCCAGATTGGTAGAGGTAGCTTTTTGTTGTTGTTATCTTTAATTTTTCTAGAGAAATAAATACAGTCTTCTTGCTTTTTCCCTAACATAAGTGCTGAAGATTTGGATCATAGGATCATCATAAGGCTGAGCTCACAGAGTTCCATGAAGCCTAGGACACACCAGGTCCCCCACCCCTCACCCCATGTCCCTGTATAGTGTAGGAAACATCACCCACTGTGACTTCCAGCAGCTTCTCTCCAGCATCCCAACCACAGCAGCAGAGCCAAGCCTGGCAGTTGCTCTTTTCTGGTTCAAAAGGCAGAGCATGGAGGCCCTGGGGTGTCACCCATGCATGGAGCCCTGAGATGGTCGTGCATGAAGTTTAGGTTGTGTCCAAGAGGATGGGCAGGAAGTGCTGGAACCCATGAGGACCGAGAGAAAGGTAGCGATCTTAGGGACACAGAGCAGCAGCTCTCAAAGTATGACTCAGGCACTGGTGGAGGGTCCCCAAGATCTTTTCCAGGTCTCATAAATTTAAAACAATTTTCATAGAAATAGTAAGAACATATTTGCCTCTTTCATTTTCGTTCTCCCAAAGTGTGCTGTCGAGTTGACCAGTCTATACGTTACATGGTCTCACAACAGCTTGAATGTATCAGCAAATGTAAGCACCCAGCTGTCTTCTGTTAGGGCAGACAATAAAGAATTTTGCAAAATGTAAAAAATGCTGCTTTCTCTTTTCTGTTGTTTTGGAAAATATGGTTAATTATCATTTTAAGGTTATGTGTATTAATGTGTGCTGGGTTTATTATGGTTACTTTATAAGAAATAAGAACTCCAAGTTTTTCTCAGTTTAAATTTCTTCATCTTATCCTACTCCTCTCTCTTCATCTTTCTTCTCCTTCTTCTCCTTCTTCTCCTTCTTCTCCTTCTCCTTCTCCTTCTCCTTCTCCTTCACCTTCTTCTTCTTCTTCTTCTTCTTCTTCTTCTTCTTCTTCTTCTTCTTCTTCTTCTTCTTCTTCTTCTTCTTTGGTTCTGCAGATTGAACCTAAGGTCATGCACTGAGCCATATCTTTAGCCTGTGTGTGTGCTCTGTGTGTGTGTGTGTGTGTGTGTGTGTGTGTGTGTGTTTATCTTGAAGCAGAGTCTTGCTAAGGCATCAAGTTGCCCAGGTGAGGCTTGAATTTGTGATCTTCCTACCTCAGCCTCCCAGAGTGCTGGTATTACAGTTGTTCACCACCAAGCTGTGCTCAGTTCTAATTTCTAGTAGATAGAATCCTCCTAAAAGTTTTTGGAAATACTTCTGAAGTATACAGAAGCACAGGAAACAAAGAATTTGAAAACCACTGACTTACAGTGCAGGATTTGGAATCAGACCTGGGATGAAAACCCAATTCTGCCACGTGGAAAAGTTATTTAACACACCTCTCCACCCTCACCCAACCCCCACCATACCCAAGAGGTTTCTGGAGACCTGGACACAGATCAGAACCTGGAAATCTATCTGTACACAGAGATACAGTTGTGTAGCCAGAGGGGAGCCTTCCAGGGTGCTCTGGGTAGGCACTCAGGAATGAAGTGTGAGTGCCTGGGAGCTTATCTGTAATAGAACTGGGATGCTCTGTGTAATAGTCAGGAGAAGATAGTTTGTGGTGTAGAAACAAACAGTACATCATAAGATTAAAGCAATCATGATTAGTCAGGAGCAGTTAGGCTCTGATACAGTAATGAAACAAGGATTTTAGAGACTTACTCCCCCCCAGAATCTTACTTCTCACCCCTACTTCATGTCCAGATCAATGTGGCTGGAAGGACTCTGCTCACAAAAGTGCCTTGGGGACCCATGGGCCATCTCAACACAGGATTCTACAGTTGTTGCAGTAGGGGAAGGGAAGGTAACCAAGCAAAAACTTCTTGCCTACAAAGGTCCATGTATCACCACCACACGTGTTGCATGGACCAGAGCAGGTCCTATGGCTCTGCCAGCCTTCATAGGGGTAGGAAACACCATTGTCTGGGCTCCTCATCCTGCTAACTCTCTGTTCTCTTACTACATGCCAAGCATTATGCTAGGCAATGTGCTTGGGTCACTTCATTTGTGTCCCACAAAAACTTACAAGGTAGAGTGCATTTATATCCTCACTTTACAAATGGGGGTTATGGGGCACAGGGAGGTTAAAGAAGTGCCCGAGTTCACATAGGTAACAGGAAGCAAGACTGTGATTTGAATGCAAGCAGTCTGATCACAGATCCCATACACTTAACCATCAAACTTCACCCATTGACTGAACTTTCAATAATATTATTTGTGTAGGGCCTGAACGGGAGGCATGAGGGACACAGTAGAGATCCTCAGAAACCAGGTCCCTACCCTAGGGCCTCTTCAGTGCAGCATCTGGTGGATTTCATCTTTATAAGGCACTGCTGAGATTTTAATCCTCAACATCAAATCTGGAAGAGACTGTAAGAAACCATGTCTAAATGCCCCCTTTACGCCCTCTTTGCTCAATTTAATGGGGATTCTCTGTGCTGCACCCCTCCCTCTTGCAGCTGCCCCGCTAATACCTCCCAGTCTCTCTGGGGACGGATCTGCCTACCAGCACTTCTTTCGAGCATCGAGCACTTTCTCTTGCTATAGCCCCTCACTCCCTTTCCGCAGCCAAAGAGAACCAGTAAGAACAGCTTCCTCACAGCAGTCCCCATCCACAAGTGTTGTCAGCTTTTCAGGAGAAGAATCAGACTGGAGACAGGTTTTTAAATGCTCCATCCTGCTGCAGGAACACAGGAGTTTCTTCAAAGGAAGGCAAAGGGCCTGGCCCACCAGCCTCAGTGTGTCTGTACGTGCACGAGGTCCACCCTCTGCTGTCTGGCTGCACCTGCATTTCCACTTCTTTCCTTTGCAGCAGATAAAACCTGCTGCTGAAGATAACATCAGCCATGCAGCAGAGGCCAGGCTCCTCCCTGAGTGGATGGGGCCACTCTCATCCCCAAGGCTAGCCTGTGCTTCGTTAGAGACCCACGATAACCCTGCTCAAAGGGGTTGCAGAACACTCTAGCCTTATCTAATCAGGTCAGTTTCCCAGGACTTTCTCTTGGGTTGCAACTGCATTTTTCATTTTTAAGAAGAAAGTATTCAGGGACCACAGGTTATTAAGTTTCTTTCTTTTTTCCTTTTTTTTTTAATCATAAAAATTTAGCCCAGGTTCTACTACTTGAATTCTTTTATTCCAATGGATCATATGGAGTCCTTAATATGTAAAGTGCCCCGCTGAGGAACCCAGCCCCTGGTCTGGCTCCAACACACACTTGACTGTCCATCTGCAGAAGGGGCTCCTGTGAGCTAGACTGAGTATAAAGGCTTCTAAAGCTAGAGGGGCAGTCCTTTTGACCTGGGGCTTGGAAGATTACCAAGGGTAAATATACAGGCATAAAGGAAGGAACTGGATCTGCTGCAGCCAAGGTCTACATGGGAAGGTCATTGCCAGGGAATTATTAAATTCTTCATTCTTAAACTGTTGGCCAAGCAGCCAAGGACATGAGGATATACATGACCCCAGAAAACACCATCAACATCTATCCCCTTCCCTCCAGCAGATGCTCTGCTCCACTCAGCTCCCAGCAACACCTACTGAAGAGGAAGAAAGGAAGATCCAATCACAGACCCCAGCTATGCCTGCACAAACACTGCTGCACACATACACACCTCTGCACACATGTGTGCACACATTTACACACAACTATGCAATCCTGCGCATGCACACACCTGGGGTACACCTGCACAATACACACCTGGATTTTCTTCAGCCCTCCTCATGGTTTCTGTCAAATCCTCTAGCATCACCCTTTCCCACTGCCTTTATTCTCAGGATGCAGATGTAAGCTTGAGTTCATTTAAAGCCAGAAGGGGAAAGAGGCTCCTGCCTAAGTGCCTGAGTAGAACCCTTCATCCTCAACCTTTTGCTGTGATTAACAGGAGTATCTTTCCTGTTAGCTGCTAACTGCTCAGAGCAGGGACAGATTTCACATGCCCTTGTGTGCGTCCAGAACCACAAAGAATTCGTGCTTAATGAAAATGGTTAGAAGACTAAATAGAAGGGTGGACAGTGGAGCAGTGCTGGGAGGAGGGTCTGAGTCAGTGGGTGGCACCCCCTTGGGCAAGCCAGGAAGCCTGCAGACACAGATCACCTCCACCTGGTCTTTAGTTGATGGCACCACCTTTGATGACTCTTTCCCCTCCCAGTTCCCCTGTCCAGCCTCAATTTTCCTCTACAAAGTAAGCTGATTGGTTTGGGCCATCTCTCAGACCCCAAGTTTCTCTATCACTCTTTACCCCAGAAGTATTTCCTAGCAGCTATAGAGAGGAGTTTGACCAGTTCCCCACTCATTATCTGTTGGCTTTTCTTGTCCCAGAACTTCAAAGTTTGGTTGACCAGGAGAGTTCTCATAGCTCATGCCAACAGTTCCCCCAGTGCCAGCCCAGCTGGCCACCACAGAGATGCAGGCTGCAGGTTATCAAGACTGAGAGCTGTAAGAAGGCAGTTTTCTAAAGGAGGAACCAGAAGTCAGTGTGATTTTCATTTTCCAGGCTTTTGGTCACCACTGGCCAGCTGTCCAAGCTACACTTCAGAATGACCAGTCAGCCCTCAACATGCTAATATTTTCAGGCCCACCACACTTCAAGTGCCTCCCTGGCTCTCAGCTGTTAGAGAGAGGAAAAGGACTTACCCATAGCCAGAGGATTAGACACCTTCTGGGTTTCCCAGCCAACGCTCAATTACCATGTGCACTTCTGGCTTTCTCTTCACTTGTCCTAACCCCTTTTCTTTAAGCAACAACATCCCAGTTTACTTTTGGGAAATGATCTCTTTCCTGCTTGGATACAACCTTTAATGAGGTCATCATTCAAGATTCCTGTCCTCCCCAGACCAAGAGAATGATGATGCACCCTAACAGAACTAATTGTATTTGATCTTTCAGGAACCTGACTCATGAGCAGGGACAAGAGGGTAGGAAACAGTGGGTGCCCGCGTCCACAGTAACACTGTGGACAGACCTTCTACCTGCTTCTGCCAAAGGACCTGCAGGGTGGTGCAGTCTCTCATGCATTTCGCCCTAGCCATTCTGCCTTCTCTCTTGTTCTTTCAGAAGTCTCATTTTTGACTTCCTATTCTGTTGCCCACAACCTTTAAGCTTTAACTGGTTCACCCTCCACATCCTAGGGCAAAGGTGCAGAGACCACACATCTCCAGTCATCTCCAGAGGACAGAGCACATTGCTGAACCATCTGGAGACATAGGACCACCACTGTGGCACCACTACAGGCAAGGCTGGAGCCCTACAGCTGATACCACCTCTTAGCTGCACGACCTTTGTGCCCGAATTTGACTTCTCTGAGCCTCAGTTTCTTTATCTTTAAAATGGGGGATGTTTACCTCTCTGGCAGGACTGGAGTGTGGTGTGGGTTAATAAAATTCACAGGGAAGCCCTGGAAACCTATAGGTTACTGAAGGATGGTCAGTGGTCGGGATCACTGTCCTGGTCAGGAACCTTCCTTGATAGCCATCCATTAAGCCCAAAATGCATCTGAGAATCCCAGTCAGCGTTCTGTTGATCAAGAACACTGAAATCAACACACTTCATTTTGGTTATACAAAACATCAGGTTGCCAACCAAAGCCTTTCAGAGTCCCTTTAGCAAAGGGCTTCTTTGTCTGACTTGAAACATGAAGGAACCAGTTGCCAAACTGAAATAGCACATAAACCTTAGAACCCACAGATTTGAGTGAATTCTAATCTTGGCCCAAACTGGCAAGAGTGAGGGGTGAGGGGGAGGGAAGGATGAGTCAGAGATTCCACCCTTCAGAGGGGGCAGCCTAATATGGCATTGGGGAGCCACGAGAGACGACTTAGGTATGCCTGGATTTTCAGACTGGAGCCACGACTCTGGCCGGAGACCAGCTGTACCCCCACCAGCACCACCACCACAACCTACCCTCGAGGACACGTGGAGTGAAGCCTTGGTAGCAAACCAAAACTAAGGTTCAGATTATGTCAGATGGAGCCAGCTGACAGACTGTTAACTTGACTCCCAAAATGATGGTAGCCAAACTTTTCCCCACATGCCCTGGGTCTCAGGCTCAGTGTGGCATTGTGTTGTCCTGGCTGACTCGAAGACCCTTTGAATACAGTCAACACTGAGTCTGCGATGTGGCACAAAAGGCATGTGAGTGGCAGGGAGGCTTCACCCCATCTAACCTCAGAGCGTGTGAGTCTCAACACTAGAGAAGGCCTTGGGAATGGAGGAACTAACTTCCAAAGGTGAGCTCTCTTGTTGCTACTGGAGTTTTACAACTTAATGAAAACACAAAGATGCATTTAAAGAAGTGGGTGGGAACAAAACCTAGTTCTGGGCCTGGATCAACTCCTCACTACTCATGTGACTGTGACTAAGTCACCTTGCTGCTTTTTTTTTTAATTACCTGTGAAATGCAGTCCCCAAACTCCAGTGCTCCCCACAGTCACCTAGAGGGCGCACTTCCTAGGACCCAATTCAAAGATTCAGACTTGGTAGTCTTGGGGCAGGGGCTTTAGGCCTTCTCCAGTACATTACAGGGGAAGGTTTCATTGTGTGCATATCCACTCTGAAGTCCTCTGATTGGACCAGCTTGGGTCACATGCTAGCTCCTGGCCACTGTCTGCATGCCTGATTCATGTGCCTGATTGGCCAGGTTGAGGTCCTGGGCTCCAGCCCTGGAGCCAAGAGGTGAATCAGCTTCCCCCAAGCCACATCAAAACTGGGATCTGGAACTGCTGGGATGAGTCAAGGGAGGGAATTCCACTGGAGAGACAAGCAACACTTGCTCATCTCAGTGGCAGAGCCAGCAGTGGAACTAGATGAAGCTTGCTTCCAAGTCTGCGTTCTCCTAGAATATCTGCCTCTTTCCTTTTGGACCCTTTGTTAAAGAGGCCAGCTCTTGGTGGTACAGTATTGGCCAGATCCAGGTTCCTGTGGCCAGGTGGAAAAGATCTGGGAAACCTCCTTCAGAGAGGACCTATTTCCAGGGAGGATAGTATGTAACCATTCCAGATGGATGAATTGCATCCAGATCCTTCCCGGAAGGCAGTAACTAAGTACAGGTCTCCTAACTGGTGTTCTTGGGGAAACTTCAGCAGCACAGACCCTGGGTCATTCAAGCACAAACCTGTGCTCTGTAGCAAATGTACAGAAAACTGTAACTCAGTCTTGGCACAAAATCTGTTTCTGACCTCAGAGAATTCCAGATAATGAGGGTGAGTGATGATGATGAAGGGATTCTGTCCTGGGGGCTTTAACACTTCCTTCAAGGCAGTTGTTCGGATCCCTATTTTAAGGTTTAAATGACTTAGTCCCAAAGACTGATGAGCAATTTAGCCTCTTTCCTGAGGCTCAATGGGTCACCCAGGTCTTCTAACTGAGGAAGCAAAGACCACAGAGAATTAACATTTGGTCCATAGCCTGAGATGCAAATCTCACAGCCAGGAATGGGTCTTAGATTAAGTCACTACTGTGACTTGTGCCTCAGATCTATCCAGAAATTATCAGAACACTTGACCTGGGATTCATTTACTAGAAAACAGAATATTGTCGGGATTCAGCCAGCAGGCAGACTCTGTGCTCAGAAAGCCTGAGTCCAATCCAGGCGGTGTGACTTTGGGTAACTCACATTATCTCTATAAGTCTTTACTTTCTCATCAGCAAATAGAATTCTAATATCTCTTATTAAAATGTGTAAAGCACTTAAAATGTTCCCTAGTGCCTGACAAGTGCTTAGTAAACATTAACAGGGATTATTCAATTTGTAAGGCATTAATGAAGCACCTCAGATGTCTCAGACTGCATTAGGTGACAGAAATCCAGAGCAAGAGAGACCCAGAACCTTATCTTTAAAGTGTTCATAGCCTAGAAGAAGATAACACAATCCTCATGCATGCCTGTGTGTGTGTGTGTGTGCGTGCGTGCGTGCGTGCGTGTG
Organism: Dasyprocta punctata; assembly: GCA_004363535.1. Classification (NCBI taxonomy): domain Eukaryota; kingdom Metazoa; phylum Chordata; class Mammalia; order Rodentia; family Dasyproctidae; genus Dasyprocta; species Dasyprocta punctata. The sequence continues at coordinate 26,592 of RJWM01001236.1, forward strand.
TGTGTGTGTGCGTGCGTGTGTGTGTGTGTGTGTGAGTTGAGACAGGATCTTACTGTGTAGTCTAGGCTGACCTCAAAGTTGCAATCCTCCTGACTTCTTAGCCCATCACCACCATCAGTGCTAGAATTACAGGCATGCTCCACCAAACCAAGCTCATGATAAATGCTGTGGCTGAACTTCACTTAAAGTGCTAACTCCACCTGGAAGAGACAGGAAAAACCTTCTGTTGAGTGTGACATTTGACCCAGGCCTAGGTTAGTTTGCCAAGAAAGGTGTCTGGGGGAAGCTATTCTAGATATACAAAATAGTACATTTATAACATGAAAGGACCTGGTTGTCCCTAGAGTGATGGGTCCAGAGCAACAGGTATGTGAGGTTCCTGTGGGGGACAGGGTGTGACAACCCTAGAAAGCTGGTTGTACAACATGCTCAGTTTGGACTTCGTCCTGGGGCAACAGGATCCAACAAAAGGTTTAAGCAAGAGGATGGAATGGGATGTAATATGACTTTTTGGGGACTAAAATTGCTAGCAGAGTGGAGCGTGGACCACAAGGGAAACATTGCGACAACCAGGCCACCAAGAAGCTGTGCCCCAGCAAAGGACCATATGGACATGGGCCAGGCCTGCCCAGTGGAGGAGATGGGGAAGCATATTGTGTCAGGACAGTAAACAGGAAGTGGTGGCCAACTGAATATTAGGGAGGAAGGGAAGGGAGCAGTTCCAAGTTTAGAATTTCTAGTTTAGACGACCGAATGGACATTCTTCACCATGTTCAGGTACACAGGAAGACAATCAGGCTGGAGAGCATAGTCATGAACAGAGCCAATGATTGTATATTGGGCAAGTTTGTATTTTCTGTAGGCCCCCTCTTCACATTTACAATGTCTCCTAGTTCTTGGAAAAGGAAAGTAAATAGAAGGCACAGAATAGATTTTCAAAGTTTTCCCTGAGAATAATTATCTCAGGCCTGGAGCTCTGTTTTCTGTTAATTAAAACAATCAAGATAATTATAAATACCTGCAGCAGCCACACCAGGCTCAAAGAGAAAGTAACAAACAAAACACTGTTGAAAATGCAAACCCCTACTAATTTATAATTGAATCACATCCACTTACCTTTGTTGACTAACATAAATTAACACACTTAAAAGACATCCATTTTAGGATTCTGCCAAGGCCCCATGTCTGTCTGTACTCCAACTGGAACGATGGACAAAGTCCTCCTTTATGTAACCCTCTACTTGCAGGGGAAAAAAAAAAAAAAGAAGATGAAGAAGAGAAAATACCAATCCTAACCATGGAATAAATATAGGAGTTGATGGCTTTAAAATTAGAGGTTGGAAAAATGTCATGCTGCAAAATCCAAAACCCCAAGTGGAGTCTAGTAAGTCACAAACCGCACATATTTGTACTTCAAGAGTAAAAGATCTTTTGAAAGCCTTGGAAATAAAGATTCCCAGGTTCAGCGGAGGAGGGGCCGATTTTCATCCAAAACACATCTTCCACAGCTAGGTTTTCAGGCCCAGGAAAGTGTTCCTCATGGAAAGGCTGAGCAACCTCTGCACATCCCACACCAGACAACCTCAGCTCTCTTAGAAAATAAGACTTTCCCTTGCAACTAGGTCAGCTGGGAAGGCCAGGCAAAGTCACTTTTGGGAAGTTCACATTTTCAAATGACTTTGGGGAAAGAGCTCCATTATGGACTGGGATGTCTTTATTGCCTCACTTTCACCTGTCCAGATGTGCTGTTAACAAGCCAGGGAGAATGAATGATCCTATACAAACTCTCCTCAGGGTCACAGGCTCACATGTCCACGGGGACAAGGCAGAGACATCAAGGAAGGGCACTAGCTGGGTATCTCTGACCAGGTGAACTCATGAGCCCCCATCTAAAGGGAATAAATTCTAATCTTCTCCAGGGATTATGGCCATGAGGAAACGTGGGCCAATGTCATCAACATCTGAATTTCTAAGAGACACACTTGAAATATGCATGTTCCTGTTAAATCTCCTTAATTTTAACATCAAGAACCAATCCAAAATATTTTAGACACAACATGGGCCAAACAAAGCACAGCTCACTGGCGCCCTGTGAGATCCGTCTCCTTGGCCTCCCAGCACTGTCAAGGCAGAATGTTCACAGGGCCAGAGAAAGGAAGGGAAGAGAGGCCCTGCGGCGCACAGCAGCAGAGTTCTGCAAGTCCAAGGCCAGGTTCCTAGCCCAATCTCTCACCAACTCCTCTGCAGATCATTGGCCTAGCTGCCTGGCCCTTTCTCTAGGCCTTAGTTTCCACATCTATAAAAAGAAGAGATAAGACAATAGGAACTCTAAGGGCTTGTTCATGACCTAGGGCCCTAAGCCTTTCTTTGCTCAGTAGAAGACACTCAATTTGTAAAAGGATTTTCTAAAATGCCAGGGCAACTTGGAGCTCATGGAGAGTTTGAGAATTCAGGTAATCAAAGCTCTCTGCACAGCTCTCATGTGGCCTTTCCCCAATCTCTGGAAGGACAGCAAACTGATAAATTGAAGTCACACTAAGATTTTTGGAGATACAGTGGCCACCCCCACATTTGCACAAACATCAAAGCTCAACTGTGTCATCATTCCTTCCCTTACAACCAGCCTGGAAGGCAGGGACCCTTGTCAGTACCTTTGCCTGCACTTCTGAAACGAGGAAATGGAGGCTCAGAAGGATTAAGCACTTTACCCTCCGGTCAATTAGCAAGAAGGAGGCTCAGAGGAAAGTGTGGTAATCTAAAGCTGGTCTCTGGGAGGAAAGAGCACCCTTCTGGGCAGCAAAACTCAAATCCTGCAGAAAATGTGAGCCTCTGTTTAAAAGGAGCCACCTTCATCATCTTCTCACACTCTGCCCCTTCTACTCCTCTCCAGGGGCACAAAAAGACACACATGGGCTCTGCCTTTTACCTGACTTAACAAGCTGGGCCTCATCCTGGGCCACATTTTTGTTTTACAAAGACTTTCTTCAGCCAAGGAGCACCCCCCTTCTCCTCCTCCTCCTCCTTTTCTTTCCCCTCTTTTTCTTTTTTTCGTTTTTTTTTTTTTTTTTTTTGGTCCATCCTCTTTCTAAACAACTCAGTTTAAAAAAATAAATCAGATTTATCTCTATTTGAAAACAAAAGTGTGTGGGATGCAGTTCTCTTTCTTTGATGGTATTGTTTTGTTTTTGCTTTGCAGTATTGGGGCGGTACCCAGGGACTCTACCACCGAACTATATCCCAGCACTTGAATGGTGCAGTATTTCCATTCGGAACCCTGGCTGTGAGAAAGATGGTACCCTTTCCACATCTACTTGACGTTCGTAGGGGGCAGGCCTGTTAGACCACCCATGTTCCTGGTGCCTCCTAACGCCAGGAAGGACTTGGAAGGCATGCCTCTGTTCCCACAGAAATGCAGCTACCCTGTTCCCTGAGAGATGTGGGTTCTGTTTCTCTGGCAGATATTAGGGTGACATGGCCACAGGTTGGGGAGACTCTGGAGCCACCAAAAGCTGGAGGAGGTAAAGAAGGATTTTCCCTGAAGACTTCAAAGGGAGTACGGTACTGCTGGCACCTCAGTTTTGGGTTTCTGGCCTCCAGAACCATGTCAAAATAAATTTCTATAAATTACCACTAGTTTCTTATGGTAGTTTTAGAAAAGTAACACAGAAATCTGTAGTCTCACTTCTTTTTGTTCTTTCTTTTGTTTTTTTGTATGTTTGCTTGTTTCATTTTGTTTTGTTTTATTTTTTGACCTGGGGTCTTGGTAGGTAGTTCAGGCTGGCCTTGAGCTCACTATGTAGCCAGCAATGGCCTAGAACTCTCAGTGATCCTCCTGCCTCAGCCTTACAGGCATGTGCCACCACTCCCAGCTGCATAGTCTTATTTTAAGACATTAATGACTAATATAACTTCCCATTCCTAGTGCAAGGCTGGGCCCACAGATCATACCTAGTGACTTGCTGCCTTGCTTGGGAGAGGAATAATGAAGCCAGGGGCTTTCCCTTGGCAAAGCAACTTCACAAACTTGCTTCAGGACAGACTTATAAAGCCATTTCTGAAAGTACCATACCCCTGTCTTCTTACCCAATGCCAACTCTACCCAAACAGCCTTGCCTCCCCTTGAAAATGGTGTGACTATGCATTTCCAGAATGTATCAAAACACATGGCTCTGCCACGTATCAAAGCATCTGGTTCATGAGGGCTTTGTGCAAACTCTAGCAACATTTCAGGTTTGCAGGACAGGTGCTGCTGTGGGTCCATATGCGGGGAAAGTGGGTGTCAACCAGGTGCACCAAGTGCCTCCACAAATAAGGCACAGCTTCTTAAAGGAGTATTGGTGGCACAGGGGAAATACTCACGTGCTCCTTCCTACTTTCTCGTCTACTGCCAAATGGTGAAGAAGGGGTGGTCAGGAGTGTTTAGAACTTTGGTCTGGCTGACTGCTTGGGGTAAGAGCTTAGAAATGAAATTGATCAGGTTAATTAGAACTTTTGGAAGTGGCAGGTCAGGGTGAGTAGCCTGGGGAGCTTTAATATTCCCCCAGTCCCTCGAATTCAACCCCTTGGTTCACATAAAAGCATATGTTCGGGATCCAGGGATTTAGCTCAGTGGCGTAAGTGCCTGACTGGCAAGCACAAGGTCATGAGTTCAATCCCTAGTACCAAAAAACAAAACAAACAAACAAAAAAAGTGCATGTTTGCTATGTGAAAATAGTGCCTAGTCAAATTCCCAACTCTCCAAACCCCCTTTCCATGCCTACTTCAGACTCTTGACTCATTCCCTAAAGAAATTCTGGGACTGTCTATGCCTCTGCTGTCTCTGTTCATGCCATCCTTTCTAACTAGCCGATAAGGATGCTCTTCTGTAGATATGGAGCCTGGTTGAAATCTCCTTCTGAGGTTGCTGGGGTCATGGTGGAGACCTTGAATAGCCAGTCAGCCCTACCAAAAGAATCTTGAATGTTTTTGTTGTTCTGAGAAGCTCTACAAGCCTACTCTACAACAGTGCATGTGCATTCACACAACACACAACTAACAATACCCCTTCTCAAGTTCCCCCTGGGTCTCCAGGTGCTGTGTAAATCAGGGCAGGCCAGCAATGTGTGCCTTAACTGGCACCATGCACATCTTTGCTTTCGCCTTTGCAACTGCCTGGGTCTTTAAAAAGGGTCTAGGCTTTCACTCCAGGGATCTGCCCAGGGTTCAGCTTCCCCAAAGCAGCTACCCACACTACGTTTCATTTATTAAAGGTCTTTCCTTCCTCTCACGTCTCCTGCACTTGACTAAATTCAGCTGCTTGCGGGTCAGAAAAATAAGGGCTTAGTGCTTGATTTGCTTTCAATCTCATTTAGAAGACAAGGGAAACGCTGAAACAAAATTCAAGCATTTTTATTGCTAGTCTCCGTTACTTGTACACATTTATTGCGTATGTAGATTTTCTCCGGATCTGTTTACCTGGGGGAGCTGTGTGCTGATTTACAGAGCAAGCGGCTCTTGGGTCATCCCAAGTCTTCAGCAACTGGAGCTTTACAGACCTTTTAACTGCAGTTAACAGGAGGCCAGTAAACCACTCCTACTAACCACTCCTAGTAACATACCTAGGAGAATGATGGTGACTCCCACAGAGTCTGTGCTGGGATTGCCTTTGTTTAAAGAGGAGGCCCAAAAAGGGCACCTGCCCTCTCACCCATGGAAATTTTAATGTGCATGAGAGCACCAGAGTGAGACAAAATCCAGCCCAGCCAGCAGGACCACAGAGAGGGTGATCTTCCCCCTGCACTGGATGTCCCAGCCCATTGGAGGAATACAGTGGTATGGCACAAAGATGCTCCTTAGCCAGGAGAGATCAGGTTTACTTCCTGCCAAACAGATATCACTCGAATTCATATGTCAACTTCTCACCTTCCCTCTTCTGGAAGAGCCACATTCTTTGTTTAGCCTTCGGTTTGTGGATTTCTGTGGCAACCTTATTTGGATGGGTGGTGCAAGTTGTTCTGTGGGACTCCAGGGCAGAAATGGAGCGAAGGATGTTGGGTTAGACACATGTATGACCCACTATCTCCAAAGCAACTTCACACAAACTGCATAGTCAAGGGCGTTTTTCATGACTCTCATCCTAACCCCCAGGTCACTCTGTCACATGGACCCCCTTTTGGAAAACATTGCCTAGTTTCGGAACCTTATTGTTTGATACTATCTTTGCCAGAGCCACCTGCAAGGACCTGGCATCCAATTGGTACAATGTTATCTTAGTCGAGTGTCACCAAATCTTTGTGAAAAGCAATGCATAGTGTCTTCAGCTTTGCCAGTCATCTGGGTTGAAAGTATTCAACTCTGGTGTCACAATATGAAAGCTGCTATAGACATTATGTAAATGAAAGGATGGCTGAGTAAAATAAAACTTTATGGGCACTGAAATTGGAATTTTACAGAATGTGTAGGTGCCACAAAACACATCTTTTTAAAACTTTTTTTTCCCACTATTTAAGAAATGTTTCTTAGCTCAGAGGCTAAGAACACAATAACAGGCCGTAGGCTGGATTTGGTCCACAGGCCATAGTTTGTCCACCCCTGATCTAAGGAGAACAAGGTCTCCCAATGCCAACACCCACAGCCCACTTGTTCACTGCTGGTTTTGTGGGTTAGTGTTTTGACTTTGCCTTTTTGTTAGCAGTTCTGGCTATTCCTGGATGGCAGCCAGCAATGAATGAAAAATTTCTGAAATTTGGTTAAACCTAAATCCATCACACTGCAACCAAAGGATGGGTCTTCTAGAGAGTAAAGACCACACCAGGACGGAGATCAGGTTTCTGATTTTCTTCCCTGTGGTAATAATGTGTGCTCAGACACACATAGGGTTTTTCCAGAAGAGGTAGCAAGTCACAGCACATTGCAGAGGGCAGCCCTGAGTCTGCGTAAACCTTCTGCCATTTAAAGCTTCTGCAGGAAGGAGATAGCCTTGAAGTCAACCGGGACCCTGAAGAACTTCCTAACAGAAAGGATAGAGTTTATTTCAGCCTCTCCAGCCTTATTGGTGACTTATTGGTAGTTTTACAGTTCCCAAAGATTCTGGGGTAGCCCTGAACAATACACAATCCTACCTCTTGAAGAACACTGTGTCCAGTCTTTTAATTCTTCTATCTGGTATTTCCCTTTGTCACAATACTAATTTTGATTTTGCTTGTCACACCACCACACCTGAGGCCAGAGAGAGTTTCCCCAAACCCTCCGGAACTCTTTCTCCTGTTTTGGTCTATCTTTTGGACCGTGGTGCTTAACTTCTATGCCAACTTGACTTGCTCTGTTCTCAGAGTGTTTAATTGTCCTTTCAAGATCAGACAGGGCATTTGTTGCCTACCTATGTTTATAGAGAGAATGTTTGTTTTAAAAGGGAAACATAACAGGTTGCATGTTGTAACTGCAACCTCATGACTTTTAATAATTTCACTTTCAATGATTCAAAAGATATCAAATGTTTTTGTTTTATAAAGAGTGGTGGGGAACACCTGGTAGCATTCAAAACTAACCTAATGACAATTTTATTTATGTATACATACGTATGTATAGATAGATAGATAGATAGATAGACATTCTTTATATTTGTCTCAATCTATGCCTATTTCTTTATCCAGACAGGGGGATAAAAAGGAATAAGATGGATGATAGACATAGATGATTGATAGATAGATGATAGATATGATTGATAGATAGTAGATATAGATAGAAAGATGATAAATGATAGATAGGTAGATAGATACGATTGATAGATAATAGATATAGATGATAGATAGATAGATAGATAGATAGATAGATAGATAGATAGATAGATGGATAGATAGATAATAGAGCAAGCAGCTAATATCTGATGCCATGTAACAGGTACTGTTTGATGATTTCCAGGTAAAACCTCACTCAACAATCATTTGACATAGAGATCATTTGTCATTATACAGATCAAGCAACCTTTTCCTCTTTTACTTGTACTTTACAAGTATCTTGTCCCTTGCCAAGTGCATCATGCTATGGATTTTGTCTGCTAAGGGATACAGGCAAAATTTACATCAGAACCCTTAACGAAAGAACGGGAAGACAACACAGAGCCTAAAAAGACATAGCCTAAAAGTGGTAAAGGAGGTAGTGTTATGAACCATAGGAGGAAAAATCACTTGTCTCCCACCCCCTCTTAAACTAAATTCTGTCGCTGAATTGCTTCATGCCCTGGGGTTCCACTTTGGAAACTGGAATACAGGAATTCTAGGGACTGATGCTGACCATCCACCTGCTCACTGCCTTCATGTGACCTTCTGAGACAGGACTGCAAGACAAATTTGAGAAGCCCATTCAAAACCCCCAGCAACCCACGAAAAAGGGTACAAGAAGGGCCCTGTTCCAGAATGTCACTTAAGATGTAGAAGGTTTCTACTGTCCCTGCCCAGCGTAGACAGCCAAGTCACTTGGAGGCTTCCTGGGAATGAAATGTGAGAGAAGATAAACTTTGCTTTCATCTTCAAAAACAACAAAAATAAATAACCTCAAAACACAGGCTGGGCTAAGAAAGTCTCCAATGTGCATACATAAGCAATGGTGCATTAATCAGTCCCAGTGGATTGCTCGCGCTTGCTAGACTCTACTTTAAATAATACTGGGGATATGAGGTAAAAATGCATTCAAGGACTCCAGCTAGAAAGAACACTATCCTTTTCATCGTGTGCTATAGCTTCCTTCCTGTCTCAGCCAAAAGGAAGGAGATGGAATTGATCAGTGTCTCAGCTTCTCCACTGCAGGAGGACCCACAAGCATCTTGGCTACTTCGTAAGTGGTGGAGCAGGGCTGATGCACTGAAATGAAGTCTCTTTCTGAAAAATCCAGTAAGATATGATACTACTTTGACCTGTGATCTGAGTGGTATCTCCTCAGCTATTAAATCCTTAGGAAGACATTTCACCTCCACCAGGATACTATAATTAGAAATACGTACAACAGTAAGTGTTGGCAAAGATGTGAAGAAATTGAAACCCTCATACATCGTTAGAATGACAGTTCATCAAAAGGTTATAGAGTTACCACGTGATCCAGTAATTCTACTCCTAAGTATATGATGTGTGATCAAAAATATGGAGAATGTCTGTTACTTTGAAAGACACACTGCCATTAATCTCTCTCAAAATACTCCCTCTTACTTTAAGCATACTTATCCCATCGTTCTTGCTACTTTTTAAAGTGGGTTTCTGTTCAGGTTGGTGAAATGTTCTGGAACTAGATAGTAGTCCAGTTGTACAATCTTATGAATATTCTAAAAAAATCACTGAGATGAATATTAAAAAACCAGAAAGAGGAAACTTGGATTCTTCGAGCACTATCTCCCAGAGCTAATCTCCTACAGATAATTCTCATGGAAGATCATGAGGTTGGTGCCAGCTTGGTTTACAGTGGAGAAAAGCAATGTCCAGGCAGGACCCATTAGCTGCCCAATATCACCAGCTACAAGAAATAGCTCCTTTGATTCTGCAAAACCCCCACCCATCATGTTTCTCCAGTATGGCTCAAGGTCACAGTCTTGTTTGCTTAGACTGTTTCCTACCCAGTGACTCTTAGAAAGCTTACACTGAGTCTCAAGTTCCCATTCAATATTAGCTGAGCCCGCTGGACTTGGACATTCTAATGTCTTAATGCGGTAGGTCAAGCTAGCAGGCCGATCTTTAGTTTTCAGAATGGTGGTGGGATCCTCAACCCGTATCTGTCAACACCTGTCAGATGTTGCACCATAAGCATGTGTCTGCCATTCCTGGCTGTGGGTAGTTAAGGAACTTCCTATAGAAGCGATAGAAACTCCCTGGTGCAGGGAGGAGGGAAAGGATAAGCAGTGGGCAAGGGGTCCTCTCTCCCCTGAAAATCCACAGAACCCCTCTGAAGGCAATGCCTCTCAGCCCTATCTCTCCATCTTCCCCTTTCTATCAGAGGTTACCATCAGCTAGTTTTTGAGGCAGCCTCTTGAATATATCCTTCCTAGCTGGAAACTGCAAGGGCCCAACCTCCACCTGTCCAAGATGCCTGACATGTTTTGCTTCTTTGTAAATGAACTGATCTCACGACTCAATGACAATCACACATGCCTCATTTGATTCCCAGCTTTCCTTAGGTCTGGGGGGTGACTAGAAGACCATAAGGTGCCAGACTCTTCCCAAGCCCTAACTATGTATGTTTGGGGAGGCCGGACAGGGCTCCAAAACAAGTTATTCTCATTTTTTTCTCCTCACAGACCATCCTGCCTTCTTTACCCCTCCATGACAAATATCACTTTCAAAATAATTCTAAAACTAAAATGGCCAAGAGATAATTTAGGATTCTTGCCCATTTATCTCCTTGAAATGGGCAAAAAAAAAAAAAAAAAAAAGCAGAAAAAAAGTTTATGTATGAGTACTGGGGGATTTTAACCCAAGGCCTTCACACCAAGCTACATCTCTAATCCCTAAAGACAGGGTCTGGCTAAATTTTAAGTTCCCCCAGCTGGGCTTGAATTTGAGTTCCTCCTGCCTCAGTCTCTCAAAGCACTGAGATTACAGGCACATAACACCACACTCAGCTGAAATACAGTAATTCTTATTTTCATTATAGTGCATTGGGTCAAAACCATAAAGTGTTTTGGCCTCAAGCATATAGAATGTGTGTCACTGATCTACACAGAGAAGAGTTGGCACGGATCGTGAGCCTGACTTTAAATACTGCTGAGGTCATAGCAGACCCATCTTTCACCAGACCACGGCCCTCTAATGGGTGGCAATGCCTAGAATCCTGCAGAGTAATCATCCTGAATATGTGTGCTTATCAGGTGACACTGTTTTGGGGCTTTCCCATGTCTTATCTTTATCACATTATTTCGGTAGGATCGTAACATCTACAAATGAGAAACGGAGCACAGGGTGTGGGCAAACGAAGCACCAGGACCACAGCCCACTCTGCCACTGCCTGGCAAGGCCCTCACTATACCACTGATGATCTCAAACCCAAGAGATGTGCAGTTCGGGAATGTTTAATTCCTAAGAGCATGGCTACAGTTCAGGAGAAGTAGCTTGTTCTTCCCTCGCTTTCCTTGTGTGGACAAGGCTGTGGAACAGAGAGAAGGAAACCCCATGGGCTATCAATCTGCATTCACTGACAAGTAAAACTTCATTTCTCTCCTCAGGTGCTTGGTGATATGAAAATCAATCTGGCCATATTTTCTTTTGGAGAATTTATGGTGAATTCCACTGTCTGTGCATCACAAGGAAACCAGTCTAGAAGGGTCCAAATCCCTGAGGTCCAGATGTCCTGGCCACCTCCCCCTCTTTACTACCTCCCATAGTTACAATTCTGGGTTTGAGACCCCCTTTCCCTTGATGTAGTCCTCAGGGGAGCAGCAAAGACCCAGGAAGAATAATGATTCCCTCCCCTGCTGTACCAGTGAGTAACCCCACCAGGGCTTGAGTCAACTTGTGATTTTCTGTTGGACCAACCTGTCCCAAGTACTGCTGGACCTGCCCCTCCCCAGTCCCCACTTTATTTAGTAAACAAACAGCCTTCCAGTTTTGCCTTGTAGGCATTCACATGACTCAGTACTCCATCAACACCTCCGAGCACAGGAAACCATTTGGTGAGACACCAGTATTAAAAAAATAAGCTGCATGACATTTATTTTGTCTTGTTAACATTAATATCTGTAGAAACATTTTTATTATCAGTATAAAAATTAACAGGTTTTATTAAATACTTTTTCCAATTTCATAACACATAAAATCAGTGTCATCTGCTTTCATGTTGCATGGCTATAGCAAAGTGAGTGGGTGTTTTGGAAGCAAAACACAATACTTTAATACAGAACAAACAATACAGTGATATTTTGTCCAATATCAGTATGAGGCCAGATCTTTTGGTGAGGTGTTATCAGCAGACAGAAGCAATCCCTTAACAAGAAGGAACAATCAAAAATCCCCTGAACTCAGCCAAACAATTCTGTTTCCATTTTCTCTGATGAAACCTGAAGATCCTAAAAGGTTTCTCTGATGCCAAAGAACCTGGACACCATTCTCAGAATGCACCAAAGGGAACACGAGTTTCTCTGACATTGTGTAACTCAGGCAGAAAGCCAGCAGCCAGAGCAAGCCCACAGCTACCACTGCAACCTCAGGTCGGTTCGGGGAGATGGATTAAGGCATCTTTGAACGAGGTCATTGCTACCATTTGCCTTGGGAAGTCCAGTTAAATGTTGTGCTGGCCAATGACAGAGTTGCGTACCAAAACAAAATATCCTCTCCTTAGTAGGTTCCTATAATCGGGGCATTCAGGTGGTCTGAGCACAATCATCCAACAGCAGAGTTTAACACAAATAAATTGAAATTTCATTTTCTCCCAAATTAGTCCTATATCATAAATGCTTTTCTTCTCGAAGGATTGGATAATTAGTTAAGTCCAAGCAATAGATTGACTAGTCCGCTGTGCTGCCTGCCTAGAAATGCCATTTAAATTATATTAAAAAAAACCTATGATTAATTGTTTTGTATATTACCAATTCATTAATAAATTAATGCTATACCATTTTCCCTGAAAGCAAAAAGTACTTTTCCCACCTCCGCTCGGTGAAAATTAAGAAATTTCTGTATAAGAACAGCATTTAGCAAATAGCTATTTAAAAAAAGAGAGACCAACTTTTTAGGTGCATTGGGACATCCATTTAAAATCAATACAAAAAATAATTCCTTGTAAATATATAATATATATTTATACATAATTTGAATATATTTACATACATCCAGCACCTATATACTGCATTTGTGCTCTGTAAGTGTGTGCTGACATATATTTTCTCCAATTATTACAAAATTAACAAGGAAGGCAGAATGTGTCTGCCTTGAGTTCAACTGGGGCGCAGCCAGTACCCATGGGGGGTCAGCGGGGTGGCATGGTGGCTCATGGCTGTCCATTGCTCCACAAATATTCTTCTCCTGGTGAAGATGACAAGTTTCCAACATACAAATCTTTACACATGTGCCGATTACTTTTCCAATTATTTACTCCTCTGATCCATATATACAAGCAGAGACAACAAGCTCTTGGAGGCATGGCCTCCCAGCTCAATGTAGGTAGGTTCCTGACACTGTCCTTTTTGGGGACAGGAAGACACATTTGTTCATGTTTTAACACTGCCATTTATGTGTGGATACTGAGGCAGGCAGGGTTCATAAGGCATGGGGTCCGGAGAAAACACAGAGTCATCTCCTGAAGAACAAGAACTCCTTGTGTCAGGGGAACTAGGTGAGTACTGTTCCAGAGGCTGACTGAGGTCCAAGTATTCCTGAAAGAAGGGAAGAGAGATGTTTTATTTCATCTCAGGTCAGGATAACAAGGTGAGTACGGTTCGAGAGGCTGAGTGAGGTCCAAGTATTCCTGAAAGAAGGGAAGAGAAAAGTCTTATTTCACACACAGGTTCCTGAGACGTAGGTATCAGACTTGGGACAGCACGGAGAGCCCTTGGAAGGTTTTCTGAGGCCTAGCCCACCCCAAGACTCCAACTTTATGTACTCTGATCTGCCCTTAACTTTTCTCTTACAATCATCTTGAATAAACTCATGGCAGGTAGAGAATAATAAATTCCTGTTGAACTCAGAAGATGGGTGGTCATCTCAACGTACGGAAGTGACCCCTAGCTAGATAGCCCTTGCTAGAATGTGTGGTTCAAGTTGGGCTCCGGCAAAGTAGAAACAACAGCCTGTAGATCCTCAGGACCCTTTAAGTAGTAAGACTAGGAATATATATTTTCTGAATTACTTTTTACTATGATAATTTCTAGGGAAAGTGTAAGGGCACTATTTCATTTGACACATAATTTAACAAATATTAATTCATTACTCTCAAAATCTCTCTGAGCTAAAAATATAAATTGGTTCAAAAAAGGCTTAGGCACACTCATGTATGTTAAATTCATAATAGGCTGTTAAAGGAAAGCTTAGGGAAATAGAGGTTAGGTTTTAGTTTTATTTAGGCCTGTTTTGCTGTGGCCCATGAGCTAAGGATGGCTTGTGACATTGTAAACAGGTAGAAAAACTCAAAATAAGGGTAGTATTTTATGGCACTGAAATGACATAAGATGATATAAAATTCCAATTTCAGGGTCCGTAAAGTTTTAGTAGAACACAGATACTCGTTTATTTACATACGGTCTGTAGCTCTCATGTTATCATGGCAGAGTTTCGACAGACACCATATGGCCCTTGGAGCTGAAAATATTGACTCTCTGGCCCTTTGCAGAAAGCATTTGCTGACCCCTGTTCTGACTAAACAGGGACCTTTTCGATCTCGATGCTTTAACTGAGCTGGCACATTGGGGTGGCTCTGTTCACACATTCAGAAGCCAGCGACTCTCGTCTGCCATGTGGTTTTGCTAAGAGAGGGGCAGAAGTGCAGACCACAGCACAAACAGCCTCTGCGTTATCAGAAAAGAGCCCATGGAATGTTGGCGACTCTACATCTTAGGAGACAAAAAAGCACTATAATTCATCACTGGGGTTGGCAAGAGTAAGAGTCCCCGTCCAAGAAAGGGGATGTGTCAGTTCCAACAACATCAGCATTAACCACACAACCAGAAACAAACACGCCCACCACATCAAAAAAAAGAATTTTTTGCTTACAATGATAAAAATGAAATTTTGTCCTAAATGGAACCATTTTTCTCAAGCATATGGTAATGATTTTCAGAAGGAAAGAAACTTCAATTTTTATATCCGTTAGACAACATGGCATTCTGCTTTTGCATTTTAGGATAGTATGTATAAATTTCAGGACAAATGGACCCTCTTTAAATGTATATACATATATATGTATAAATATACACATGTATATATAAATCCATAACACTGAACATGGACAAGGGATCCAAAAAAGAGAACTTTAGTGCTTCTCCCAGTTTCTAAATGAACCTATAAACCTTCAGAGCAGAAAGAAAAAAAAAAAAAATAGGACTACCAATGAATTGCAAGCCTAGGGTTAAAGAAACTTACACTAGAAACAACAATTTTGGCAGGAGAAGAAAGTTAGGCCCCCCACCCCCACCCCTTGAACTATTCCTTTCAACTTCTGAAGGTCAGCTGTGTTCATTTAAATGCAATCGCTCCCTTCTATCCAGCACAAGCCACAGTCAGACACACAAGATAAAGCTGCTGGCTTGAGGCCTCATATCACATTTGACTGATTTCTAAAGAAATCACTTTAAAACTTTTTCTAAATCAGAAATTATTTTCCTTCTAGAATCGTTGAGGGATTTTAACCTTTCTCGTTGTTGTAAAGACAGCTATGTAACTTTGGCTTTTTTGCTTTTTCCTTTTTCTGCTGTATGAAGAAACACTGATCTTTATTAAATATCTCCAATTGGATTTGTTAACCATTTCTATCATTATGTTTTCTTGGGCTCCACGGGTTTATCCTCTTTCTGGCTCAGAGTACATTCTTTCCATAGCCCTAAAAGGTTACTCCCTCTGCAGCCTCAGATATGGCCAAGTTTGAGCTCTGAGTGACAGTGGTGTTCCTTGATTATAGATTTGGCATAGATTATAAATAAAAACTACTTTAGCAACAGGTACCAGTTTTCACTTAAAAATCCTGCAAGTCACTTATTTTAGGAAGCTGTGTATGTGTTACGTGTACATAGAGAGGCAAGCCGGAGTCATTGCCAGACAGGGTCACAGAGGACCGTGATGTGTCCCATCACGGTCCCATGGAGGCTGGAATTATAGACCCACACTGCCTGTGACCAAGTCATCACCAGGGGAGCACCAGCAACTCTCACGCTAATTGCTAGGGCACAGAATAAAACGAGTGCATAACATAAACCCATGTTCCTTCCCCCACATGCCAAAATGCGCCAACTCCACCTTTCTTCCCTCCCCACACCCAAGCCACTCTGCCACCAGCCACCAGCCACCAGGAGGACTGTTGGGGATGGCTCTCAGACTGCGGTTTCATGAGTGAGAATTCGTAAAACGTGGTTCTGAGAAAAATCATGACTTGAGCGAAACACGTAATTTAACACTGTCTGACTCCAGTGGAAAAATGATAAACTATACCACGGACTCCCACAGAGGAGTTCATACCTAAAAACCTTAGCTCCTCTGCCCAGCGAGGCAAGACACCCTGGCTTCTGAAAGGAGGATCTCACCTCATTGGTTGTGAGAGTAAGAATTCGGTCCAAGTCTTCTACCAACTGCTTGAATGTTGGTCTCTGTGAGGGTACTGCGTGCCAGCAGTCCCTCATCATCATGTACCTGCGGAAAGGGATTTCCTGGGTGAATTAATCTCATCCAATACTCGGGGTATGGCTAAAGCCAGCTTTAATGTGAAGGCAGCAGAAATGTGCCTTAAATAATGGAAATGTAACAGAACTTTCCAAGCAATTGAGGAAGTGGTTATCCACTTTCCCAACAGACCCACTGCATGGCTTCTCAAGGGCACACTGATTTACAAAACCTCCCTTTACTGCAAATATTTTAGGAAGACATATATGCATCAAGAATGTCTATCTGTGTTGCTGGTATTTCTGTGACAGTGGAACACATCACAATGATATCACACTTATAAGACATTTTTGGAGGTTTAGGGATAAGACCTATGTGTTCACAGCTATTCTAGCTGTCCTCCTCAAATACTTCTGCCTGAACCACACTTTGGGTTTTAAGATTCTAATTGACAAAAGTTCCTTAGTTTAAACAAAAAAAGTCTGAAAACCACAAGTTTAAGGTAAGGATTTTATGAACTAATCTGCTGCTGCTGGGCTGTACATTAACTTCCTGATTAACTCTTAGATAGACCAAGGTTCCCACCCTTATCTTGCTTTCAAGTTTCGACAGACCCTGTATGTTTAAAAAAAAAAAAAAAAAGCAATAGGAATGACAAGCACAATAAATGCCTTTATATAATGTACTACAAAATGTGGCCATTCATCAGACATCCACTGCACACCGAAAAGCACTCATGGGATTACTGGTATAAAATCCCCATGAAACAACACACAATAGAGTGCAGTCTCTGAGACAATCAGTCTTCTTAGTTCACCCCAGGGGGAGGGCCACTGTCTCCCTTTCAAAGCATTGATTCCACTGCATAAGGCACGTGTCACTAACACAACAAAATCCCATTTACAGTGTGAGGTAGATCTTTCTAGAAACTAGTTCATGATTGTATAGCCATCGGACCCTAAGGATGGTACTAGAACAAATTTTTAGTCCTCTGTGCTAAAATATGGGTGAAATGCAGGTAACTAGATATCAGCTCTTTTGTTCTGAGAGCATATGGTTGATGTCAATTGGCAGGGACAATTTTCAGTGGTCATAGACACCCCAGAAATACCCACTTTCTACTCGTCAGACCTGGGCCAGAAACTACCACCTGTGCTATGCATGGGCAGCCCCATTACTTTTGAGCTTCTGGTCTGATTTGGGTGTCTTCCTGTCACTCTTGAGGCATAGCACAGTGGCCAAGGAAGATCACGCCTGCTGGTTTTCTCCTTGCCCAGGCAGCTGGATGCCCTCTGTGATTTAAAGCCTGCTCCATACACTTTGGCAGGATAGTCTTTCTTTTGGACAAGTATTGACTGTCAGTATAGCTATCAATCTCAGCTCTGGGGCTGATACCAGACAACTTCAAGCAATTTTTCTTCTTAGAGCATGTTTAGAAAATGGGGATCTTGAGAAACTGAGACAAGTCAGAAATGTGACACAAGTGGCGAGTCCACGGGCAGGGGAGATCCAGTCCTTACAGCTCATTGGTGCAGTTGGCTGGCTTATCCATCCTGTGTCCTTCCTTTAGCAGCTTAAAAAGTTCCTCCACGGGAATCCCTGGGTAAGGCGAGCCCCCTAAAGTGAAGATCTCCCACATTAACACCCCAAAGGACCAGCTGCAAAAAGAAAAAAATACACCATTACTATCCCATCTGAACCACAGAAACCTAAACATACCCTGTTAAAAAAATAAACACATACTCAGTTCTTATACTCATGGGTAAATGAACCTTCCTGCAGTTCACCCTGAGCCCTGGGAGCCTCCCTAAATGATGACATAGGGAGCTCTGATGGAGTTTTCCACCAACAGACAAAAGCAAACCACCGCTGCTCTGAAGAGTTCTTCATCTTACACTGGGTGTTAGTGAAGTGAGGATCCCAACTTCTGGACTGCAAAGCCTTTTGTGCTCTGTGTAACTCTTCCATTTCCTGTGCGCCTAACACAAGGGTTCTCATCTACCTGTACTAGCAGTGGACACCATAAGGCTGGCAAACTAACTCTGTGAGAAAATGGGTACCCTGGGCAGCTGGGCACAAAGGTTCTGTAACTTACTAGGATGGTAAAGGAATTTAGCAAAGGGCTCTGATTAAGATGGAGGAACCCTGGGCCCCAGATGAGTTCATAAACAGCAACTAAAGACACTTCAGAGAGTACCATTTACTGGAATTTTCAGAGGCCCAGAGCTGGACTTTCTGAGCCTATTCAGGGCCCTCAGTCCCTGAGAGAATGAAGCAGAGATCCCTGTTTGTCAACATCACTGCAGCTCTGGGAACTATCCCTCCTGCTTCTACGCTGGTCAATTTTGGGAATGAAACTGCTTCCAATGTTATGCAGAGCACAAGCAGCACAACAGTATAGGTAGAAACAGCTTTAGGCCTCAGTTTCCTTATGGCATAAATGATAACCATGACTCTGTCTTTCCAGAACAGCTGAGGGCTGACCGTACTAGGCCAGCATCAAGCCTGCCCCAGGAACCCTCTTGCTCATGCAAATGAAAACCTGTTCAACTGATTTTTAAAAATTGCTTCCTTTGGCATAACTATAGACTCACTGGAACTTTCACCCAGTTTCTCCTAATAATAACATCATTCAACGGAATATACAAATCTAAAACATTAATTGGTGCCGGACCGTAACAGTACTTTTAAGAGTGTCATAACAGAAATATGATGACATTTCTACTGCAGTTCTAGAAGTTATTAAGGAGGCCAAGACAGAGCCAAATTTCTTTGCATTTTTTAAAAATAACCACTGTAAGAAGACGCAGTGGAAATCACCTGGGCTGACCATGTCTCACTTAGTGTTGCCCTTTGAGAACACACTTGAGTGGGGGAACATGGCACACCACCTACACTGGAAATGTTTCAGGGGTGCTTTTTAAAAAGCTAGCAAAGGGTGCACCAACAGCTTGGCAAAACAGCTAGCAGCTCTGCAGATGCACCCACTAAGCTGTTGGAGGAGCACTTCCACTCGGGCAGGGGGAGTTAGCAGTTCTGCCTTCTATGGTCTTTGAAGGCAGGCAGATTAGTAACAGAACACTGGCTCCCAGCTGACCATAGAACCGTACTTTCTGAGGTCGCCCTCTGCAAATGTGTGAAATGCAGTGGCTACCAAAGAACGAAGAAAGGCAAAGAACATGCAGGTATGCAACGCAAGCCCAGAAAGAAGCCAGAAAAAAGGAAGTCACTTACACATCACTCTGATGTGTGTACACTCTATCAAAAAGGGCTTCGGGAGCCATCCATTTCACTGGAAGTCGCCCCTGCAAATATGCAAGAAAATGTAAAAACTCATGGGTTAAAATAAGTTTACTGCTGCAGACTCAACTGGCTGTGCTCAGCTTAAAAGCTGATATTCTAATTGTTTTCATTAGCACATCATGAGGACAGAAATGAGCTCCAACTAGAACTATATAAAGTGTGAGATGCACAGATTTGAGCTCATTATTAAAATGTCATCTCCTTGGAGTCTCATTATCATTTATCTCCCTAAGACGCAGACACACCCTGACCAACTTCTGGGCAAAAAATTGATCCAGGAACTTTCAGCTCTATTCTCTGTGATTCTTAATAAAAGTCATATTTTCAACCCAAATACCTGGAAGCTGTTGATTATTTGCCATGTAAGAATGTTTCACATTTACTAAAATTAACTTAAATATATCTTAAACTTGCTTATTGAGAATTTATGAAGATAACAGTAAAAGAATACAAATAAAAGCCCGAGAACGAGCCTTCACAGCTCCTTCTAGCTTTTAACCTATGAATTTGCATTTCGGAAGTTCTAATCCTTGCCAACACATTATAGAAACGTAATATTTCTATGATAACACCCCTGTTTTATTTCCATAGACTTACATTTGTTGTCTTTTTGTAATAATCTATATTGTTGATATCTCTGGCCAGTCCAAAGTCTGCTATTTTCATCACATTGTTTTCTGTTACCAAAACATTTCTGGCTGCTAAATCTCGATGAATACACTGAAATCAAGAAAGAAGAGAATGCTTCAAGAAAAAAAGAAAAATTTACTTCTTAAAATGCATGCAGCACACACACCTCAAGTCAAAAACTAGTCGTAGTACACCATGAGAGCATATTAGAACTGTAAGATGAAGCTGCTCCACCATGAGCCCCAAAGATCTCTAACATGACACTGTTATTTATTTTCTTAAATCACTTCAGAGAGCAAAAGTAGACTAACCACATCCTTTTTTATCTGTAGTTGCCTTACACTACCAATATTCTCCTGTTAGCAGCATACAAGATTGGTGTGAGATCATCCTAAACACCTTTTATTTCAACTCTTGCTTGCTTCAGAAGAGCACTTTCCAGAAGAGCCAGTTAAACCTCAACATCACATCATCTTCACTTTCTGGTCAGTTTCTCCAGCATTCTGACCTGATAGGAAGCTCTCAGAAAGATCTAGAGATTATAGAATCTGTATTTCCTTCCTATAAATGATATCTTTTCCATTCTTTGCTGCTTCTAAAGTTTACAAAGAACCCTTTTGCGATGACACCTAAGTGACCTCTTCCAGTCCATCAATTTTTTCTCCTCTGCCACTTCAGATACTGCTGATTTCCTGCTTGTATTTGAAAACTCTCCCTCCATCAAATCCCCCCCAATCCACTTTCTTTTGGCTCACTGTCTCCTCCATACCCCAGACTCTTTGGTTGGTTCCTTTCTTCCTCTGTCCCTCAAAAGCAGAGAACCTTTCCACTGGGCTTATGCGTTTCTATCATCCTGGCAGTAGTTCTCAGATACATACAAAACAGCTGCAAATTTCTCTCTACCCCAACCTCACTCTTGAGATCCACATTCTCATTTTCAGCTCACTCTAGAAGAATGCCCTACTGAGCCCCTTTGACATCTCAAGTTCAAGATTTCTGTCATCCCTCCCTCCCACCTCGCCACCCCATTCTTAGCTCCTTGGTCTCTCTTAGAAAGGGACACCTCAACATTCCTTACACTCAAGTCCTGATGATTCCTACTTCAAAATGCCTCTGCAGTTTTCACTGTACTGCTAATTCCTTCACTCAAATCAGGGCCACTGCCTACTTCACACATGGACTTCCACACAGCCTGGCCAATAGACCTCCATGCTTCAGAACTCAGCCAAACCCCCTTCTATACTCCCCTCCGCTTGTGTTTAGGCAGAGCCAACACCGACCTTTTCTGGCTTCTCTCACGGCCAATCCCCCTCGCCCCCCACACTCCATATTCTCACTCCAGTCTGTCACAACACATAGGCCACACAGGGGGCCCAAGCCGTGTCTGCCACACACCTTAGGATTAAATCCTGTGCTGCTTGCTATGGGGTAGCTGAAGGTCAGGGATGATAGCAACTCTTTGAACTCTGAAAAGTTTAGTTATTATGACATCTATATTCATTATTTATAAATGATATGTTTTTGTGAGCTGCTTTGTTTCCATTGTACTTTAATATACTATGATTGCAAAGTGATACATGGTAATCAGGATCTCAAAACATCAGCCACTATTGTAAGAGGGGGTAAGGTATAAAAAAGCAAGTAAGTAACACCATCATACGCTCTGACACAAGTACCCAGCGAAGATTAACTATCATACGAAGTAGTCTTATCAACACACTCAACAAAGTTGTAATGGGGCTAATCCTAGATAGATACTCCATGAAATGACAGGTTACAAGGGAGCAAATCAAACTACCCCTGAAATATAAATCAGGAACTATTTTACCCTGCCCCACCCCTCCTCTTTCCAGTGTTCACTCACTTGGGTGGGAGGGCTAAGCTCAGAAATGAGGAAGCAAGAAAGCCACCCAAGTCTGTGTGTCCCTAGCCAGACTAGGAGCAGGAAATGTGAGAGCTCCCAGAGCTGCCTGCAGAACCGTCTGGGCTGGAGCACGTTCCTGGTTTGGAGGCCTCTTCAAATTGAACTTCCAAGCCCTGGGCCAAACTCTCCCGGTGGTGTGCTCCCGCCGACTGTGCTATGTGTTTGGCAAGCTGAGCGGTCAGAAGAATCTGGCTCCGACCACACATCAGATCTCAGCTGGGAAAGAGACGCTGCTGAGGGTCACTGCCACCATTTTGTGTAGCATGGATACCCCTCATTCCAGGGTGCTAGGAAACACGTAGGGCCCCTCTGGGTTGAACAGCAGCTTTGGAACCAGTGCCCAAGAAAAAGAAAGTAATTAAAGACGAGCCAAATCCTCAGCATCCACAGAAAGTTGAGTTGTTCTCTGGCCCAGAGAGTTCAATTTAATCATTAGGGCCCGGGAACAGTCTGGTATTCCCTTTTTCTATAAACTATGGGAAAGAAAGTTAATATCTCATGATACAGACAGTGTGCAGGGTCTTGCTGATCATATTTAATTCCCAGGGCAACTTAGGAGATGAGTGCAATAATGCTCACTTTATAGATGGGGATGACAGGACTTGCTTTAAAAACAAGAACAAAAATAAACGTGCTCAGGTTTAACACTTTGAACTAAAAACAGCAAGGATTTTACAAATTTCCTAAGGCTCAAGGAACCTATCACTAACTGATTTGCTCTAGGGACATGGTATTTCTTGCCTGATTCCAATCTCTAACCTCACACACAGTGGACAGCTGCCTGAGGTCCAGCACTTTGAGTTCTGTCACCTTAACATTCCTGGCACTGAGCACAGCCTGGCCTAGAAACTGCCTGCTGGGCCATCTTCATAGCCACAGACACCGGCCCCAGCTCTCCTTCGCCCCTCCTTCCAGGGAGTGGGCCTCTGACAAGTCACTTCCTCTGTGGGGGTGGTTGAGGGTAGGCAGTTTCTGACCTTTCCCTGCTTCCTCAATCTCCACATTTGGGGATAAACCCTCCAATTTTGGAAGCAGGTGCCCCTCAGGTTACCCATTCTTAAGATCGCTATCTACCATCTTTCAAATCTATTCTAGGTCCTTAATTACAGCTGTCTCTGGAGCCATACAATACCCTAAGGAAACATTACTGTTCCCTTTACCCAGAGAGCTCCTGCAAAGGAAAGGAGTGAGCTATACCAGGTTACTAACCAAGCCCCAGCAGGGAGTTATTGGTCCTGCTTGGGTCCAGAAAGGGTCAGGCACTGCCCCACAATAGCATGTGGCTGGGCAAAGGACTAGGGGATGTAGGTCTGAGACCTACTACTTACTTCAGTCTGAGCCTAGGGGTCTCATCCCAGAAGCGAGGACAGTCATTCTGCCATTTCCTGTCGCTTCCTATGACCTCAATGGCCATATTCATAAAACAGGGATCCTAAGCCCACCTATTACAGTCACTTTGAGTATATAAGATACTACATGTCAGATGCTCGTCACTTCACTGGCTGAACATAGGCTCTCAAAAGATGTTTAGTAATTAGTAATAATAGCAACTACGGTTACCAAAACACAATTCTTAAGGGTGCTTTCATCTCTCAGTCTGTCAGCCTAAAATATTCACTCCCTCAATTTGCAAAGTCCATTCAAATCTTAAATTTCCTTTCCACCATCATGAGCAGCTCCAAACCAAGAAGGACCTCAAAGTGTAGGCGGGACGGGACAAGGAATCATTACTTCTAGGACCAGGCCCAACATGCATGTGTCTGTCCTTGCTCTGAGCAGAGCCACACAGCTGGTTTCTACCTCTCCTCCCTGAAACCCTCCTTGGTGGCTTCTTCAAACTGCATGCCAGTCTTCCTCTTTAGTCTCAGCTGGGTCCTGCTCAGCTGCCACTCATTTCCTACACTTTTCCTCAACCTCGGGACTTGAGAGTTTTCCCAGGGTTTGATACAACTCCAGGCTCTTCTAGACTTCTAACTTTGTTCATTGCCATATTTTGAATGATACCCTTTTCTGGATCATCTTTGCTGTCCACTTGGCTCTTGGAGCAGAGCGACTATTGGCATCCCCACTTTGAATGGTTCTCAGTACTTCACCATGAGCACTGGAATTTTCACTGAAAATCTGTTCCTCTCTGCTCTGCCTCCTGATTCCCAAGTCTTCTCTTGGGAACTGAGTCACCACCCAAAGTCTCAAGTTGGAAATCAAGCAACCTCATTGATTGCTCTTTCTCTCCCAATTGACCTACTAGCTATCTATCCTGAGTGCAAACATGCCCAAAACCAAACTACTAACTTTCAGTGTCTTGGGACCCAATAAATCCTAGTGCAATCACCATTGCCTTTCACAGGAACTAGGCACTTCCAATCTGCTCTGCAAGCAGCCACAAGAGCAACTTAAAAACACACTTACTCTACTACTGCCCCTCAAGGGCTTCTCACAGCACTTAGGGCCAAGTTCAAGTATCTACCTGGAGATTTAAGTCCCTGAATGAACAGTATCGTCTCATACCGTTTGCATCTCAATTTTTCTACATACGTAAGTATTATCACACTTTATTCTCAGATGTATCAGCAGTTTCTTCTACTTTCACTCCACAGTATCTAACAGCTCAAGGACTGCAGCTGTTTTGGCCACCCCACTAGAAAGAGCCTGATCCAGGCATGAGGCATTGAGGGAGCCCTGCGAAATATGTGTGGAAGGCTGAATAAAATGATGAGGCAAGTCCTCCTACCACTTTTGTGTTAGCAGCAGCAGTCTGCAAAAATGCAGCCTCCACCTCCCACCCAGCCAGGGCTCAGAGTGACCAAGCCCAGAGGAATCAAATAGGCCACCTACGAGACAGACTGCTCTCTCCTGGGTTCTACTTGAAATTATTTCAAATACAGAATGCAAAACAATTTTAAAAAATCTGATTCCACTCACTATAACTTCAGAAAAATAAAAATAAAAAGACAACCCTAGGGATTAGTCTAACTAAGGAGATAAAAGACTTCTACAATGAAAATCTCAGAATACTGAAGAAAGACACTGAAGAAGATACCAGAAGATGGAAAGATCTCACCCATGGTCATGGATTGTTAAATGGTCACACTACCAAAAATGATCTACTGTTTCAATGCAATCCCCATTAAAATACCCATGACATTCCTCATGGAACAAAACAAAAACAAAAACAAAAAAATGAACGATTCTAAAATTTATATCAAAACACAAAGACCCAGAATAGTCAAAGTAATCCTAAGCAAAAAGAACAAGTCTGGAAGTATCACCTGATTTCAAACTGTACTACACAACACCAGTAACAATACATCATGGCACCGGCAAAAAACAGATGCATAGACCAATGAAACAAAACAGAGAACACAGAAACATATCCAGGCAACTACAGTCAGCTCATCTTGGACAAAGGACTCAAAAATAATATATTGGAGAATAGCTTCTTTAACAATGACACTGGAAAAATTCAATATACTCTTGTAGAAGACTGAAACTAGATCCCTATCTTTCACCATGCACAAAAAAATCAGTTCAAAACGGATCAAAGACCTAGATTTAAGGCATGAATCTTTGAAACTGCCAGAAAAAAACACAGGGGATACACTTGAAGCCAAAGACACAGGCAAGACTTCCTGAATAGGATTCTAATAGCACAAGAAATAACAGCAAGACTCAACAAGTGAGTCAATTTAAAGGTTTCTGCACAGCAAGAGAAACAGCTAACAGAGTGAAGAGACAGCCTACTGAATGGGAGAAAGTCTTTGCCATTTACTCTTCCAACAGAGGATTAATATCTAGACTATATAAAGAGCTCAAAAAGTTTAACACCAAAAAATCAAAGTGCCCATTCAGTAAATTGGTAAATGAATTGAACAGACACTCCTCAAAAAGAAGTAGAAATGGCCAATAAGTACATCAAAAAATATTCAACATCTTTAGCCACTGGAAAAATGCAAATAAAACCTCACTTCGATTCCATCTCACCCAAGTAAGAATGGCTATCATCAAGAATATAAAAACAACAAATACTGGTAAGGAAACAGGAAAAAGAAACCCTTCTACACCACTGGTGGGAATGTAAATTAGTACAGTCAGTCACTAATGAAATTACTGTAGAGGTTCCTCAAAAAAACTAAAAAGATACAGGTGTAGTGGTGCACACCTGTAATCCCAGCACTCTGGAAGGCTGAGACAGAAGGATCATAAGTTCAAGTTCCACTTGGGCAACTTAGTCAGATTGTGTCTCAAAATAAAAGGGGCATGGATGTAGCTCGGTACAAAGAACCTGAGTTCAATCCCCAGTACCTCAAAAAACAAACAAACAAAAAACAAATTCAGAAAGACAAATAAATCACATGTTCTTCATAATATATGAAATCTAAAAAAATTGAAAAAACAGTAGATGGGAGGCTATTAGACAAGAGAAAAGGAATAAGGATGTAAAGCAAGGATGGGTATAATGGAAATACACAGTAACAGTATATATTAAACCCAGTATTTCATAAAATAGCCATTAATAATACAAACAACAAGAAGAAATACTTCAAAATATTTCATAAAAGGTGAAATACCACAATACTTATCCATGTTTGCTTATTAAAACTTACTTGGTCAAGTTTTCTTGGCATATTCAGCTTTTATACATACATATGCATGCACGCACACGCATACACACACACACACACACACACACACACACACACCCCACTGTCTGTGGCTAAAGTGTTTAAAAATGAGTTGCAGATATCACTGACATTTCACATCTAAATTCACATTTAGATGGTTGAGCAACCCTGGTCTGAAAATCCAAAATATTTTACGCACTGACCTTAGGGTACAAGTGGAAAATTCCACCCACAACATATAAAAAGAAAATATTTTATAAAGGTATCTTTGGGCTATGTGTATACAACACAGATGAATTTTATGTTTCAATTTGGGTCCTATCCTCAGGATGCTCCATTATGTATACACAAATATTTCAAATTCCATAAAGTCTGAAATCAGAAATACTGCTGGCCTCAAGAATTTTGGATAAGGGATACTCCACCTGCATCTACCACCTTGATAACGCCACCGACACCTTCCTCTGAATGTAATTTTGATATAGTAATGTCATCCAGGATGCAGTCTGCCATCACCTGTTTGCGTGCAATGTCCTATGTAAAAGCTGGGCCCCCACAGCCCACCCCAGGACCACACTTTCACAGCTGACTATTGTCCCTTTAGCCTCTTTTAATCTGAAAGGCTCTCCCTAGCATTTTTTGTCTTTCATGACACAGACATTTTGAAACAATGTCTTGTCAAATGTCCCACATTCTAGATCTGGTTGTTTTCTGATACCACAGACTTTCTGACCGGCAAACACCCCTGCACCCATGTATATGCAGCCACACGCCTACGCACACACTATCATAGAACTCAAAACTATTCAACTGTTTCAATTAAGTTCTTAAAACCTATGATATGCTGGGAGATTTTATGGAATAGGATGGGGGAGGGGAGAGTCCTAAACTCGACACTCTAGAAATGTTTCTTTTTAAAAACCAAACTTTAAAAAAAAAAAAGGCCAGACCACATGACAGCTGTGGACCTTGTTTCTACATGACAGAGAGCAAGGCTAAGGCATGGCTAGCCTGGAGTCCCCTCTACCCTACATGATTTAACAGGAGACACCTTGCCTGTTCATGTGACTAGAAAGGCCCCTGGGGAGATCCAGGTGTGTGACCTTTCCAGCAGCCCAGGCCCGCAGGTGACAGGGTCTTCCTCCACCAAAGGACCTCACCTTTTTAGGGACCTGGGCAATTTCTGACACTGCATCAAGCTCGGCCACAGATAGGAGCCGCCTCCTCTACCACAGAGGCTGTTCTGAGTGTGGGGACTAAAGGTGTCAGGGTCCTCCAAATTGTCCCGAGGATTCTGGGCACCTGCCTAAATGCTTCCAGAATAACTTAAATATTTTAAGTTCCAATGTAAACGGCATGCTCGGAATGCTGGCAATTCACCTCAGGGGACCTGGCCAGTTCTGACTATAGAGTTCTCTCAACAAAAGAGACAAAATGTACTCGAATATTCAGGACTTAAGGTTGCTAAAATACTCCCCTCACTTGATCTTTATTTTTAGAATAGTTAATGCCTTATCAAACTTAAAATCCTAAACAAAACATCCAAATTCTATGTCCCCAACTTCAACCACAAAAAAAAAAAAAAAAAAAATCCAAAGCAAATCAGAATTAAACACCCAAACCAGTCAAACCCCCAAAACCATCAAACCAGTTGTGTCTCAAGAGACATCTTTCTTGCTCATTTCTGCAGTTGTTAGGAGTTTATGAGACTGCCTTGGCTTCTAAAGAGTTCATTAAACTCAAACATAAATAACACCATAAATATTTTCCAGGTTGCACAAGACATGCAAGGGCTTGATCTAGCAAACAAGCGTGTCCAAACTGCCTGATTTCTTCAAAGATACTTTCAATTGGCTTCCACCCAACCAAGTAGAATGTGAAGGACTCACTTTTTGGGACGCCAAGTACTCCATGCCTCTGGCCAGTTGGTAGGTGCATGACACCAAGTCCTTAAAGGTCATCTGTTCCTCAGGAACACGGTTAATATCATAGGAGTATTCCATGCCTGGAGGCCTCCGGGCGCGGAGGTATTCCCGGAGGTTGCCTTTGGAGGCATATTCAACTATGACATAGAGGGGCCCTGTGGACAGAGAAGAGACACTCCCTGAGGCAACAGACCCTGCGTAATTCAGCAAAGGGTTTTTAGTTCCCACAGTCCACTGTGGAGTTTTTGTTGTTTTTGTTGTGCTGAGGACCAAAGTTAGGGCCCCAAGCACACTAGGCAAAAGCTGTCCTTCCGAGCGACAGTTACAACCTTATCTTTTTTTTTGGTTTTATTACGCAGAAATGCACACATAATCAAACAATACAGTACTGAATAAAACCAATAACAAATAAAACAATGGAAGCAATACATAGTAATACAATGTTGATTTCTATAATGCCTCATATTGCCTTCTAATCAGTTGCCTATATCATCTGTTATAATACAATCAAACAAACCAAAATAGGTTAAAATCACTCAAAACAGAACAATGAAAGCAATACAGGGTTTCAAAACAAGGTGATTAACTATCAATAAAGGCTATCTTAATGTATTTCATTATCTTTGGAATACCTGTCTATGTCATCATATATGGGCATTTATTTTAAAGACAGCAAGAGGTATTCCAAGGGGAAAGGAGGAAAGAAGGAAGGGAAAGGGAAAAAGACATAAATTTATGAAAGGGTGTACATAAGATAGTAAAAATGACTATGTTACTAAACGCATTAACTATTGAAAAAGAACAGTTAATACTCATATGATTAGATCAATTTTGCATGTCTATATCTGTTAATCTGAACAACCCCTTTGAAAGTAGCGATACGCAATGTTATAACTACTGTCAAGTTCCAACCATCTCGTTTTGTAAACCTATAGTGTTATCATATCGGATTTGTTGTTGTTTGTCTCTTTTGCTTTTTGTTTCTCTTTTCTGTGTCCATTTTCTCTTAAATAAAAAAAAAACAAAATGCACACATAAAAATTGAACACCTGCATTCTAATCTCTCCAAAATGTTAATCCATCTTCAGTCATGAAGGCCTTAAAAGACTTAAGAAGTAAAGATACAGAGGCAGTTACCCCCCACCCCATCACTCCCGTTCTCTCCCCAGTGCCCTCCTGGAAAGCACCTATCATAAATTTGCTCCCTCCAGTTCATTTTAACTGTTCCACCTACATATACGCATCAATCAGAACATATTATTTTTAATCAGATAAATAAATAATAAAGATAGAACTCTGCAGTATTTTCCTTTACACATTATCCCTGTGGAATCAAGATAGGCTGATAAAAACAAGTTTATCACACTATTTATCCATTTCCCCTATACTCATGGGCAATTAGGTGGCTTCTAGGTTTCTGCCATAATAGTGGGCAAAAAACACTGCTGTACATGTTTCTTTATTCATATGTGCTACATAATCTCCTCCTCTTATAGCCTATGTTGATAAACTATAGAGTCCACAGGCCAATTCCTGCCTGTTGCTTGTTTGGGTCATTAAATGTTATTGGCATACAGCCAATTCCATTCTTGTTTGTCTTGCCTAAAGATACAACTACCTCAGTACAATGGCACCAACCAAAAGTTGCAACGAAAACCATAAGGTTCACAAAAGTCTAAGATATCTACAATTGAAGCTTACAGAAAAAGGTTATAGATTCCTGCAAAAAGCTAAAGAACAAATGGTTAAGTCAGACATAGGCATTTTCAAGTTTATTAATTGCTGAATTAAGCTCAAAGTACCAGCAAGTGTTCAATTAAGGCAGTCAGGCGACATCCCCCTCCCACTCCTGAGGAAGTGGGTTCCAGCACACTCCTTTCTTTCTTTGAAACTACTCTTGAGAGCTTAGCTACATACTGCCTATGGCAAGACAGGGGTTCCCCAATCTCTGTTTTAAGGGAAGACCTTCTCAAACAGTCTTATTTTGAGAAATCTTGCTTAGCACTTACAGAACTAAAAACAAAGAAATCACCCTTCCAAATGGCCTCTAGGTTCTGACCTAAAAACCGCAAGACCCTCCTCTCTCCAGGTTCCATTCATAGTTGGGAATATCTTCCTGAGTTTATTTTATTCTAGTTAATTAATTTTTTTTTTGGGCAGTACTAAGAATTGAATATAGAGTCTTAAACATGTTAGCAAGCACTCTACTACTGAGCTATATCCCCAGTCCCCTACAGGTATTTTAAAGAGAACTTTAAACATGCACTTGAAGCAATCTGGGAACAGGATCCAGAAATATAACTGCTTCTAAAATGATGCTAACATTCACCCTCATGGTGTGTGCCTGGAAAGCGTTTTCCTCTGACTCACCATCCTGTGTGCAGGCTCCCAGAAGATTGATGATATTTTTGTGTTTTCCAATCATCTTCATCATCTCCATCTCTGACACCAGATCAGAAAGATCTTTCTCTGTGGCATCATCTGTGAACATCAGGTGACTCACCAATCAGTTAGTTGCCTCTAACTCATGGGCTATCATTATTAGGGGCCAAACAAATTTAAAATGTGTGAAACTGAACTTTAGAATAAGGAAAGACTTTCCCAATCACTTCCCTCATAAAATCTGCAAAGGGTCAAATACCCAGGAATGCTCTGCTCCATGTCAAACAGGTCACCAGGGGTCAGTGGGGTCAACAGTCAGGACTAGAACATAGACTTCTGATATGTAGGCCAAGACTTTTGTAGCAAACCTTACAAACCTAAGTGTTCTTCCTCTATGGTGAAATAATGACATCATCTGCCGTATCCTAGGTACCTTAAAAAGCACCCCAATTTTTATGGTGCCCCAAAGCAACTCTGCCAATTAGACAAGAAAACACAATAGGGACATTTTGAATCACTACAAACTTTTACCAGTGCAAGATTCCTAACCCAACTCGAGCAGCCTTTAGCTCATTCATAGATAGGTCTGAGAGGTACCCTGCAACCGAGTACGAAGTGCATGCATGTGTTGCAAGCTGGTGAAGGGCCACGCCTCCTACCGACTTCTCAAAAGGGTTCCAACTGCCTTGCCAAAAAAACAAAACAGAACAAAACAAAAAAACGCCACCAGTTTAAGCCTGTGATCTATAATTTCAAATATGGGGGTTGGGGATTTAGCTCAGTGGCACAAGCGCCTGCTGGCATGTGCAAGGTCATGAGTTTGATCCCTGGTACCAAAAAACATACACATTTATAATTTCAAACATGAATGGCACAGGTTATATATATACAGGCTCACGGTGAGCCTTGAGCAAGTGGCAAGACTGTTCTCATGCACCCTCTTCAAACTAACTTATGAAAAAATCCGGCTGGCTGAAAAGAAAATGAAGTAGAGGCACAGATAGGAACCATGCTGCAAAAAAGCTTTTTAGCTACATGAAAAGAAAAGCAATACAGTTGCCTGTATGCAAAATCTACTCTGACATATAGGGAGGTAAGGAGCGGGTAGGTCTCTCCTGCTCTGAGCCATCCACTGGCTGTAAGTAAGGGCATGCCACAAAAAGGCTCTGGGGCTAAGGCTCATGTGTGTCCTAAAAGGGAAGGTGGCCAGCCTTGGCCTTACAAGAGAAACAACCTTTCTTCTGCAATATCCCCAGTTCACTCTGTGCCCCATGAGAAAAATCAGAAGACCTGCTTAAAAAAAACATGCGAGCCATGACTGCTCCTGGTAGGTATCCAGGGCTGCCTCCAGGCTGATGCCCACATACCTGGCATCTCCTTCCTGGCAATCAAGCCCCAAACTGAGAGGATCTCAAAACATTAGATTTTCCTGGGAGTCTCAGATCAATAGGTAAGAGACAACATAACGGCTTTTCACTCTTTGTAGCCTACTCCTCCTTCTTAGGGACAGATGTGGTGAGTATCCCAGGAGAACCCAAGGAAGAAATAAAGTCCAACTCCAGAGCACATCCCACATTCCAAGGAGAGGCTTTATGACCTGGAAACGATGGGAACACTCAGCTTGGAACCTCTTTTCTGAGATCCCTACAAGATTTATAATGGGACCGTTCCTTATAACTCTTCCTGTAGAAGAATACTATGGGAGAATAAGTTAATGGTTAAAGGTTTTTTAAGTTCTTTAGACATGGGCATGAAGCAGGGTTGGAAGATTTGTATAGAAATATTCAGACGCCCATGAACACAACTCAGTGTTTGCACCTTGGGGTCATTATTTACATGTCACCAAGGCTCTGCACCAGCCCCACCAGCTTAGTCCCTTTTTTAGCTTTCAAGTGACTCCCCCAGACTGACTGATATTGTTCGTGTTCTGCTCCTTGTGCAAAAAAAGAAGCCATTCTACTACCTGAGCATCTTGCTCCCACCCAAATGCTAATGTCTTTATTTATAGGTTAGAGTTTGGGTCCTGAATTCAATGTACCAACTCCATCTAAATCCATCGTTTGTAAGCAAGTGACTACTTTCTAAGCCCATGGAAATACAGAGGAAGTGAAGAACTGTGGTCCTCTAGAAGGAATCAAAATAATAACTCAATCTTAGAGGCTACCACTTGCTAGCAAAACTGGCTTTTCTTTTCTATAAGTACACACCACTCAAGATAAATAGTCTGTCTAAGATGCTGATTTATCCTGAAAACTCCTCAGCCTCTAGGTCAACTATGTGCTCTCTGACCCCCTGCCATGACAGAGTTCACATGCCACAAAAGGAACATTCTTGATAAGCGTCTCCATTCTCCCCGCCCCCACCACTTCTCCACTTACCTTTCAGCATCTTCACTGCCACGGTGACTGCTTCCTTGGGTTTGTCTTTGTCGATTCCCACTGCTTCAGCCATGACCACTTGCCCAAAGCAACCTTCCCCAAGGGGTTTGCCCAGCGTCAGCCTAAGTGCGTAAATAGGGGATTAGCACACGGCATCTGGTGGAGGGGTG
Source organism: Dasyprocta punctata (assembly GCA_004363535.1). Classification (NCBI taxonomy): domain Eukaryota; kingdom Metazoa; phylum Chordata; class Mammalia; order Rodentia; family Dasyproctidae; genus Dasyprocta; species Dasyprocta punctata. Next base: position 60,186 of record RJWM01001236.1, read on the forward strand.
CGATGAGGAAAATTCCGAAATTAAATATAAAAATCTTTCAGCGGCTTGCAAAAGCACAGTGTATTTATCATATGGAACTAATGAGACTTAGGGTACACACGTGCTGGAGTATTTTCTTAGTGACGTTTTAGGGAATGTCAATTACTGGTGGAACAGCTATTAAATTTCACATTTGTAGTCTTGATTTATTTTCTTTATGGAAGGCATCCTTGCTAGCGAGGTGGGCAGCCTGCCTGAGTGCCAACAACAAGGAGCTTTTGATGTTGAGCCAATTAAATATTTGTAATTTAGAATGTCTCAGAGAAAAACATTAAGCCTTTTCTTTTCTTCTTTTTTTGGTCCCTGTAAAGTGGCAGCTTTAAAATCACTATTATTCAAATACCAGTGGATTTTACGGTTACATTCCTTGCCAAGTTACAGGATATGAATCTTAAAGGCATTTCAAAGAATCTCTAATTTTTTTGCTAAAGGGAACTCTAGAAAATGGGGTGAACTTTTTGACATAAACTTAGACAAAATCCTTATGATTATGCAAAATTAACAAAGAAAATCTAAAGTGAACACCGCAAATTATGTTTCTAAGCTTAGAAGTTCTATGCACATCATGTGAGTAGTCATATATTATCCTTAGACATTCCAGAAACCAATAGAAAGGAGAAGTCTGGAATACTTATGAATGTGGTTTTTTAACTTAAGCATAACACAGTCAAGTACTGAGTTGCCATTAGTAAACAGTATTTACGGTAAGTATACAATGGTTTGCAAAAGGTCGGCAAAAACAGTGAGGTCAGCATATGTTACGCTGAGGTCATTCAGTTTCTATCCAGAACTAAAATTAAATTTAACATCTTGGCAGAAAATAAACATTTGCATTGGAAAAATGACCAATTTATGTCCCATTGCCCTGCTACTACAAGCATAACAATTCTCTCTTTGTATAACTTCTGCCTCCGATCTAATAAACTGCTTCTAAATAGCCTTCATTCATTGAAAATCTGCTCCACCTACATTTGTGCTAAACACTGTTTGGAAATGCATAGCACTCACATTTTCCACACTCGGGGTACCCCCAGGTGGGAGCTAATAGTTCAACACATACAGACTCCCACTGTTGACTGCAGTGTCACAGGTGGCAAAAACTACGGGCAGAACCTGAAAGCTGCAAGTTCTTAACGTATGATCACAACTGCCCAATTCAGCCCTGCATACACAGGAATGTGCATATGAACCCAACTACTTATATAAGCACGCACAGCTAGGGGGCTGGCTGGGTTCACGAGAAACACCCCTTCCTCTCTGCACATTCTGTTGCAAAAGAAACCATTCTTTGTATTTTCTGTGGTGCCTCATCACTAAATGTCCCATAAACATGTCTTGAAAGAATGAACTATTTTTTCACTATAGTACATAAATGAACTGGGAATTATTTCCAATAACACTAACTGAATGATGCCTAGAAAATTATTCAGTTCTAGTTTGGGATACACATTAGTATCTCCACATTGGCTGCTGGGAAAGAAAAGCAACATGAAGTGGTATAAATCAAAATCACAAGTGCCATGCAAGCCATTTCTCCCTTCCAAACAGAGCTTGTCATATGCGGTCTCTGGAAAAGCTTATCTTTGTGTTTCTAAATCTGTATATGTATATACAAGAAGTGTATATTAAACATGTAACATAATCTCAGGGAGACACTGCAAATGTCAAGACAAATGGGATAGCTGTTTATTAGCAAGGCATGAGCTATTTCAATTTATCCAATGCAAAAAGAGTCAGCATTTCTACCCTACATGACTCTCAAGCTGTTCAAACTCTTAATTAGTATTTAAAGGACCCCAGAGTAAGCTGCCATCTCTGCAGTGAAATTCACTTTGGAAGGTGTGGCTAGGGGTGACCTCTGCCTAGAGGATGGGGGCTGGCAGTCCACGATCTGCACCTTTAGCTCTTGCCTAAGACAACCATTTTCCTGGGGTCTGCAGCTCAGAGCTCTCAGATTACCAAGACATAAATGGAAATGAAAGAAACTCCCTTGGCTACAAACTGTGCTGTCATGGGAGGTATAGCATATTCTATGTGTATCATTACCCTCATTTCATAGCAATGAAGTTCAGAGATCTGAGTGACTCACCCAAGGTTGCCTAGCCACTGGCTGGCAAAGCCAGATTAAAAGGCAGCCCAACAGAGCCTAAAGTGATCAAATCAGATTGCGATATACAGCTCCTAGCAATGCCTTCAACAAAGACTGAATGGCAGCCCTTTGACTAAACATCTTATTAGAACACCTCTGTACCACCCAACAAGGAAATTATTATGGACCACAAAAATCAATTCCAGGTCCGCACTTCAAGCTTTTCATACCAGTAATATATTAATAACCATTAAAAATAGCAGCACTTAGTGAAAGATTCTAAAGGCAAGTTATAATCTGCATGTAATTTCTCCAAAGAAATAAACTACAGGACAGTAATTTTCTAGTAACCAGAAGTTAGAATGTCAGATCTATATTATAGATTGGATAATTCTACTTTTATTTCATTTGACTGGATTTGAATTGTCCAGAAATTTAAAAAATGATAATCAGATGCCATCTTGTTTGGAGACAGGCTAGGTCTCTGTAGGTCTGCTTTGAAAGAACTACTTAAAAAAAATTGATTCTTTTCTTTTTCAGGAGTTGGTTATTTAGAAATACAATCTCACTCGTATTGACACTGTCGGAGCAAGACCTTTGCCATTAAAGATCAAAAAGAAAATGTCAATCCAATATTCCCATTTATATTGAAGTTTTCATTTGAGGATATGCCCAGCAGTACTCACTTATCTCTGGGGAACTCCCATTTTGGGTCCTCTGGCAGTTCATACTCAGAGACCCCAGCCAGCATTGGGGTGTCTGCTGTTGAGGATAGTCGTGTTGTTATCCTCACCAGTGGGGTGTTGGAGTTCATGGAGGAGCTGGACTCAGCAGAAACCTGGATACAAAACACAAAGACACAGATGTAATCCTGGCTCTACCTGAGAAGGCTGGACGTGAGCCAGGGCCCAGCCAGAGCATCCATTCTGAGCAAAGAAGTGGGTAGGGGCTGGACAAAGTCAGAAACCGAAACAAAAAATACTGGATTTTGATTCCTGTGTCCTTCCATCTATGTAATTACCAGATTTTACCCAAAGTACATGTTCCTAAGATCAGGTCCTCAAATGAGAAATTTTATGTAAGTATGATCAAACTGTAAGTCTGCTTTCTATCCCAATTCTTCATGATAGTCACTTGAGCAAACATGCACAGACCTCACTGGCTTCATTATTGCCTTAGCCTGCACCCAGCCCTGGATAATCAAACTCCTCTCAGACCATGCATCAATACTGTGGTCTTGAAATTTCACAAGGACCTTTAGATAATGAGCTCTTCTCTATTTCCTCTGCCTTTGGAAACATAAAGCAGACTATCTCAAGGAAAGAGCTCTAGGATTTGAATGTGAAAGATGTTCTAGTAGCTCCACACCCTTTTCTCAAGGTAACCCAAGACCCAGGCACTGGGAAGTATTCTGTTTCTCTCCAGATTTCCTGGATACTTGTCGATGCCCAGGCCATTTGATGAAACCAGGCTGCCTCTTGTCAACTTCAGCTTCAAATACCAGTGCACTGAATGTGTGAGACAGAAAGTCATGGGAAAGAAAAACGCATCTTTATTCATAATCATATAGGAGAGCTTCTCTCCCACCTAGCAGCATGCAAGACTCCCTTGAGATATTTCTTCATTTACACTGATGCATTTCAGTTTGTGTCTGACACAATGATTATATGTTAAATATAGTCTCCCCCTGGCTGGTTTCTGTGAAAGAAAAACGTATGCAGAGCCTACCTAAAGGGTACTTCTGAATATATATATATATATACACAGTCTTGATCTGATCACAGGATGCCTAAATACTGCCTTACTCTACACTAAGAACAAGACTTTAGCCCAAGACAGTTAGAATGTGAGGTTAGCTGTAAGTGGTGGTGAGTATGTATAATCCCAGCTCTCTGAGAGGCTGAGGCAGAAGTATTATAAATCTGAGTTCAACTTGGGCAACTTGGCAACTTAGTGAGACCTTGTCTCATAATTTAAAAAAAGAAAAATGGCTGGGGATGGAGCTTAGTACCAAGGTCCTGGGTTCAATCTCCAGTACAAGGAAATGGGAAGGGAGGGAGGAAGATAGACAGAGAAGGAGGAGGAAGAGGAGGGGAGGGAAAGGGAGAGGAAAAGAGAACAGAGGAAGAGAGAGAGAGAGAGGGAAAGGTGAGAGAGGGGAGAGAGGGAAGGGAAAGAGGGAGGAAGAGAGAGAGGGAAAAGGAAAGGGAGAGGGAGAGAATGTGAGGTTAACATGAAGAATTCAAGCAGCATACCAAGCCACCTTAGTTTTGGCTTTTGTCTTCTGTGTAGGATGACAGTATCCCCAGCTATTTTTTGCAAATACCTCTTCTACCAAGCTGGCAAAGACTGAGTTGAGACAGACAAACTTAGTTGGCACAAACTTTCACAAGGTGGGTTCTAAGTTCTTCCCACCTGGAATCAGAAGACCTTTACTCCCAAGGATCATCTTACTTGGAAAGCTCTGATTCTGTCCTTTATAAATCCAGACTACTCTTTATACAAGTTGGAAACTCAAGAAGATGTTCAAAAATAAATTGGGAAGGAAATTAGTTTACAAATAGTAAATTGTTTTCAGTATTAAAATCAAGAAGTAGGCCACTTATACAATTTTCCTTGTCTTTTAAAAATATATATAACTACACTTCTGAGTAGTCTTTTGATGGGGGAAAGGTAGGAGGGCCATTTCCAAATTTTACTATGCAGATGCTTATTCACTGTGAAATAGTAAAATTTAAAACTTGGGTGGGGGAACTAAAAAATTGATAATTTTGTAATTGAGAGCCTTATTCCTAAGTATCCAGGTTGTAAATGTAAATGCAGGAGCAAGCAAAAAAAAAAAAAAAAAAAAAAAAAAAAAAAAAAAAAAAAAAAAAAAAAAAAAAAAAAAAAAAAAGGACAAAGTAACATAAACATATGATCTCCTGTAGAATCCACTTGTTTCTACTCACAGTCCAGTCTAGGTAGATGCCCTGCTCTGAGCCTAACAGCTGATGTTCTAGCTTCTGCCATAGTTGACATGGTGCCCAACCCCATGATAATGAACCAGCCTCATCTGTAGGATGTGTAAGAAACATCAAAATTTTCAATTTCCATCAATCACATAAGCCTCTTCAGCTTCATCTACAGCGAACAGAGTGCAGAAAGACTCAGGAAGAGTTTGGCCAATAATGCTTCCCCAAGTCTTTATTCCCACCTAACTCGTTCTGTAGCAATGCCATGTGTTTGCAGAAGGAACCTGGTTTTCAAAAATAAAAAAAATAAAAAGGTATTCCAGGAAGTTCTTCTACATAAACAGGCAAAAACTGCCACTCCTTACAATGGAAACTTGTGCTTGAAGATCAGAGGCAAGAAGTTGCAGCCAAGCTAGTAAAAGTCGGCCTAGTGATGAGATAATACAGGCCTTGCATGGCCAAGGTCCAGCATATTCTGCAGCTAGGATGCTCTGCAGGACCACCAGCATAGCCCCTCTTCACTAGACACCAGAGTCCCCAGAACTGCTGGGTGCATGTGTGCTGCAACCGAGGGAGGCGGGAAACTGATTGGGAAATCACCAGAGGTCACGGTGATGGACAACATTAAAGTCCACAGAACACAGGCCCATTAGAGCTTATGCACCGTGTCCCTAAAGATCACCACACGTCTCACAAAAACTTGCAGAAATAAGATGTAAGAAAAGTAGCTTTCCTGTAGCAAGGGTGAGGACAGACATTTAAAACATTTCTGGAAGGATATCTGAGTCTTAGCAGTGGTCATCTTTGGGGAGAGAGATCAAAAGGTTGGGGAAAGGGACAGAAAATATGTCTCATTTCAGGACTTTCTAGACCATTTGGATTTTATTACCATGCATGTATTTTTCTTTTATGTTTTAGGAGAAGCATTTTCTTCAACAAAAATATTTTGTTTAATAATAAGAATCTGAACTGAGGCATGAACAAAGAGGAAAGAAAACGGAGGACATAAGCGAGGAATGTATCAACTTCTAAACTAGGTTAGAAATGGCAAGACCGCTGCTTTTATTCCCCCATTTCGGCTCCCAGATTACATTTCGTGCCATCTCTGCGCCCTTCCGTGTGGTTACCCCAGTGACTGCCCACGGTTGAGCAACTCTAGCTGCTGCCCAGGCTTGGGGTGCCTACAGCCCTACACCAATGAGGGACTCTGTGGTCCAACTGTCAGGGTTCACGTCCCAGTTCTAAAATATCCTATGTGAGCTTTGGGAAGTCATGTAACTTTCCTAAGGCTAAGTCTCATCATCTGTTAATTAAGAGATCGGCATCTCAGAGTTAACATAAGGATGAGATGAGGCAAAAACCAGCAAAGTGCTTGCTACTGAGCTGGACCTTCAGAAAGAACTCAGTTACATGTGCTCCTTACACCACAGTACTTTTCCTTAGTGTCTTTAGAATCATTGGTATCCAGATTCCCGAAAATATACAATGGCACCTCTCTGGATAAGTCAGAGTATTTGGAGACTGGGGTTTAGATACTATCAAGCTATGCACAAGGAGGGAGATAGCCTGGTGACAATAAGAGCAACCTGTAGAACAGGACATACCTTAAGAGGCACATCTGATTTGGAAGGTAAGGTCCTCCATTCCTGGGTAGGATGTGCGAGAACTCCAGCAAACAAGAAATAAAGAATCTAGGAGTCCAGCCCCGAAATGCAAGGAAGGAAAACTGGTGGATAACAAAATCCTAGTGACAAGCGGGGCTATTTCAGAACAGAGAAATGTAACGCTCAGTCAGAAGTCAACTGCTGTGTGGTGAACCTCTGACCAAAAGGGACTCCGCAACCACAAACACAAAGCACAACTTGGCACACGAGCACACCATCTCCCAAACACAGCATCTCCCTAAACTCTCCATGAGGTTTCAGTATGAAAGCTTTTAAAAGGGAAAACCTAGAAAGAAAAAAATTATAGTACTAATAACTAAAATAAGATGGAAGACCTTTTACAAACTTTTATTGGATAAAGCGATGTTTACAAAACGATGTTTACTTTTGGAAATTTTGTTCAGATAAAGGGTAGAGATCAGATTAAAGTGTGGAAAATGTTTTTGCAAAAACAAAGTGGAAAAAAAAGGGGGGGAGGGGAGCAGTAAGAAAATGCCCAAAGTACAACAAACTACAGAATCCGATCGTTCTGTCTACTGAGGTACATCTTAATTTTACCTCCATGCATTTTTACTAGGTTTTAAAAATCCCCTCTGGGACTGTAAAATACAACTGGCTTTCTCTTCACTCCCTTTCCCTCTGAAAGCAAATCTGTTTGGAGGGCTTGGCGTGATCCCTGGCAGGCGGCTTCCCCCAAAGGACACTATGTTTCAGGGGCCCCTTTCTTCTGAATCATGTCCCCTCTGCCTACCTTGGAAGTTTTCCTTTAGTAGTGTTAGATTACCATTTTTCTTTTTCATGAAATCACAATTTTTCCTATCAGATATTCTATCTACAAACTTTAATTCTAGTTTCAATTCCTTTTAAAAAATATTCTGTTGTTAATGAAAAGTAAGTTACTTGTAAACAAAAAATTGCTGAAATGTGAGTAAACACGCAAATCTTGGCAGGCATTTTTTACAGCATGTATTTTCACGGTCTCCAATTTAGCTTCCTTACTTTCCAGAATCTCTTTACCATGTGCCATAAATCAAGCTTTTAACTACATGAGCTTTTCGTATATTTCCATAGTACGTATGGGAGATTAAGAGAGGAAGTAGAGGGTTTTTCTTTTTCTATTTTTCTTTTTAAAGGGCCACCAAGAAAGAGTGTTATCTCTTTTTATTACATTAAAGTTAATACCTAGAGGGGACCTCTGAGATTAGAGCTGAGAGAAACAAAGATGCTATGGGGGAGATATGATACAGATGTGTGTGTTTTTTCCTGAGAATGGACAGATATCCTTGGGCCACAACCTGCCAAAGAAACTGTCCACCTTTCAGGCTTCAGACAGCTTCTAGAGCCAGAATAGAAGGCCCAAGCCGGCTGTGGTGGCGTACGCCTTTAATCCCAGCACTCGGGGGGCTGAGGTAGGAGGAACGTTGTGAGTTCGAGACCAGCTTGGGCTACAATGTGAGCAAGGCCGGCCTGGACTACGCAGTGCGACCCTGCCTTGAAAAAAAACTAGGGCCGGGAGTTTGGCTCAGTGGCTTAAGCGCCTGCCTGACAGCACCTGTGTGGCAGGCGCGAGGTTGTGAGTTCAATCTCTGGTGCTATTAAAAAAAAAAAGAATAGAAGGCCCAGGGTGCACATACTTCCACCTCACCATCTGCCTTGCCTACCAACCCCATGACCAAATGAAATGCTTTCTTCACATCAAGTGGGGGCTAAAGCTTCAGGAGGTTTTCTGAGGTTGGATTTTTCCCCCCATTACACAAGCAAGGAAATTAGACAAGGAAGTTGATCAGACACTCAAGTTTCTCCCTTAAAAAGCCTCCACCTCCCCTAGACCACCTCCAGACTCAAGCAACCTGTCAGCGCAATGATGCACTAGTTCCGGATTCTACTTAGAAGATCTCATCACCAAATTCTAGGTCTGATCTTGGTCAGAACAGCATGTTGCTCCGAGACTGAGAGAAGTCAAGTCTGGGAGAGTGGGGGGAGGGAGGGGAGATGCCAGCCAAAAGAGCAGGTCCCAGTCAGGTCAGCCATGACCACTCTGATTACCCAAATGCTTTCTGGAGCCAGTGAGGTTTCATTAGACCACTTGACTGACTACACTACTGACAATATTCCAGGACGGTGGAGTTCAACTGCCAGGCAGCAAGAAAACTGCTAGAAGCAGAACTTCCCTTCATGGAGTTTGGTGTCTTTATTGACCATCAGTACACAGCCCTAAGAACTGGCTCCCAAGACATGAGCTCCTTCCTCTTCCTGTCTGCCCCACTCCCAACATCCCCAGGGCATGCTATGTGCCTCAAAGGTATCATTACCCAAGTACCCTTGATTTCTCTCTGGTTTTTATTCTGCCTGTACCTGCAGCTGCAAGGGTGAAACTGAAGTCTGAGTGATATACCTTTCAGCCCTTGTGAGTTGCTGAGGGAGATGGGAGACATTGCGAGCCACACGGGCTTCATTTGAACAGAGCCAGGCTAAGACAGTTAAATTTCCATTCCACCTGTGGATATGGCTACAGAAAAGAAAACTGACACATTCACAGAAAAACCTACTCAGCAAACCCACTGCGTCTCCTGAGCAAGCCACCTGGGTTTCCCCTGTGACCCCTTTTGCACCTACTCCCACTCCTCCTGCCATCCCTCAAGTGACTGGTGGGAGTCACAGAAAGTGAAGGCTTCCCTCAAACTCAGGACGTGCACAGGTGGCTTCAGAATGGCCACTCAGTGTCCAGCAGGCCTGTACAAGAACAAAGAGGCTCACGAAGATGCCAATTTAACACACAAGGACTGAGAAGTGGAGGCAGGTGAGCACGTGCCTCACCCGGTCTCCCAGCCCTGATCTGATGGGGAATGAGCCTTGGTCAGACAGGAGACGCCACATGCATCTGCCTCTCCCCATCAAAAAGTTGCTTCTTCTTCCCCAGGCATCAAAGCACATCTAGTATCAAAAGGTCATAGCTAGAAAAGGTAAGGCTAAAGAACTTGCCACTAAACTGGCCTAAATGTATTCTTTTGGTTTTCTGTACATAAAAATAAAAGATTGTTCTAAATCCAATGTTTAAAAAAAAAAGCCATAGTTACTGAAGAATGAGCACAAGAATTTTTTCTTTGGCACTGGAAAAAAATTTTTTAGTGTCAAAAACATAAACTGCAATATCTGTGTTATAACAGTAAGCCCAGTGTGGATTAGTAAATGTTAAGAAGAAAAAACACACACGTGCACGCATGCGCACACACACACACAACTTCTTTTTCTACAAAGACAACAGTGATGGAGTGAGTAGGTAGAGAGACAGGCTACATAAATACATGTTAAGGAAGGGCAGGGTCAGAGCCAGGAAGACAGAATGTGGATTCCACCATGAAGATACTGAGCATTACCTGTCAGACAGGAGGAGGCAGGGCCAACCCAGAAGGAAAAGTGGCCTTGTGAATGCCTAGGAGCAACAAGTCCTCATGACATCTGATTACAGGTGAGTCTGTCGCCAAGTAAAAGCATGCTTGGCATCCCTGTGGTATTTGCTCTGTCATCAACTATCTGCAGCCCTTTGCGGGGCTTTTCCTTCCAGCTACAGTCCAATAACACTCTTTTATCCAGACACTAGATAGGCATCTCCCTTCTAAAGGGACATGATTAATAACGAGATGATCTTTGGGAATAATCCATAAGGTACCACATTTTGGCATATACCAAGAGCTATAAAGTATGTCAATGTCCCCCCCACCAAATAAATTAATCTCCTAGAGATCGAGTTTTCCAGGGTGACTGGTATTTACCCACTTTCTTCTGTTTCTCTTATACTATAGTACTTAACTCTACTGAAACACAAGGTGATTACATTTCAAACAAAGCCTCCCCAAATAACCCTGGAGCCAATGACAAATGTGACAGGCCATGTTTCATGTGGAATCTGGTTTAGGTAAATTATAGTAAATTACAATGAATAAGAGAAAGGAGGGAAGAAAGTGATGAATAAAAGGAGGAAAGAAAACGAGGAAAGAATTCTAATTTTCCTTTGGTCACACAGGGAATATGAGAAAAATGACCACTGAGATAGAGATAGACAATGAAGACAAACCAGTCAGTTAAAAGAGAAGGAAAACGCAAAGGCCATACTCATAGTAAAGGGATTTTCAGGGCATACTTCTTTTTTACGAAATTAAAAAGAAAAAAGTATTATAATCATTGTCCCCCAAAAATGAAATAACTGTGGGACAATAGTCTAGTTACACTAAATTATAGGTCTCCTACGTTTCCTTCTTAGAAAAAAAAATTAGTAGAGACAGGATTTCCATGCCCTTGTTTCAACTCTCCAAGCACTGACTCCCAGTATGGAAGCTGTAAAGAACTGCTCTGAAGACACAGCACTATTGGGCTATATAAGAGTTATCTTAGAACAGGATTCTAGAAGAACTGGCCAGGCAGCTGGTCCTAGCACCATTAGTGTGTCTCTAGCCACATGAATAACAATGATGTCACTCAAATAACAGCAAATCGGCCTATTTTCTTTCCCCCATGCTCTTTGCACAGTTTGGTCATTCTCAGTACTTGACATATGCCTCAAATTTTACCCTCAAGCTCCAATCAGAAGATCCACTAGGAAGTGGCTTCAAAGATATTAACAAAGACACAGAGGCCTGGAGTTGGGAGATGGGTTGAGAACGGTCAGATCTCTAACAAAACTCCTGCTAACTGAAGGGTTCTAATTCTTCCTAAAATCTTCTCCAGGAAACAGCTACCTTAAGTCCCAGGAGAGGGATGGGGAAGAACCTAGTTTCTCAAATGACTTTTTAGAATCACCTGGGGATCTGTTTAAAATGTAGAGTCCAGACTCCATCCAAGATCTACTGAATCTCTGGAGCTGAGACTGAGGAATCTACAATTGTAAAAAGCATAAATTCTGCTTAAAACATACACTGAAAGAGCCAGTAAGTTGGCCATTTCTCTCTTTAAAAACAAAAACAAAACAAAACAAAACAAAAAAACCCCACCTTTATTGGAATCAAATTTCAAATACTCTCTCACAGACTTTGCATTCACACATGACTTCTCATCTCCCTTCATGAACAAGAAGAAAAGAGTCCAAGTATTTCCTGTCCAATCCATCTTTGCAGGGCCTTGGTTTATGGTGGAAGCTTTATTTTGCCCCATTCTTTCCAAACCAAAAATAAACCAACCAGGAAAAGTAGCCACCAAAGACCAAACTCAAGGTTAAAAGCAATTCTTTGCCAGGTGCACACAAAAATTATTCTACTACTGAAACCATAGCCACATCTGTGAATTACTGACAATAACTTAATAGTACATATACACAAATTTATGTCAGTAATTGGAGGATTCGGCCAAAAGTCAGTTTAGAAAGAAATCATGGGACAGTTTAAAGCAAGCAGTAGTTCATATACACCCAAGTCATAGGTTTCCAATCTTGACTTTAAAAAAATACATCAAAGTATATTAGTCTCTTTCCCATTAGTAGTAGAAGCCCCATCCCAATATTCATGCCTACCTCAAAAACAAAAACAAAAATGGAAAAAAAGAAAAAGCATTTGATCATAAGAGGTAAAAATGGCCTAAGCTTTGTATTTTAGTCCCATCAAGTACACACACAGGGAACTGCTTCTGGCATTATCTCCTGCCCTGCTGATCAGTTCTGATTTTTACACTTTGGTCCTTTCCTGCCTTTGGAACTAGATCCCGTCTGCTGATCCTAATGAAACAGTACAACTTGGACCCTCAGAGTTCCAAATACTAATTGGATGACCACCAAGACACATCAGAACCACCTGCACGCTAAGCTCATAGAAGTACATGGCATTAAAGCAGGGGAAAAAATCAAGAACTGGCTGGGTCATGGGGAGGAGTAAATTTCTTTAAACTCTTTATCTACTTTCTGTTACCTGTCTCCGCAGGGGGATGCGCTTGGTCAGTTTGTGCACAGCCGGCTGGCTGCTGAAGTCTGGCTTCTTGGTCGTGGTCTTCATTCGGCACACGATGACTGTCACCACCATACAGGCAATTAAGAAGACCCCTATGCAGTAAATGGCTATCTCCAGATAATCTGGGGAAGGTGTAATCTCCTTTTCTCTTACAGGAGCTGGATTGTAGATTACAGGTGGGAAGAACAGATAAGCAGGCCACAGAGTTAGGACACTGGAGTATTGCATCACAACATTACCAAAGGAATTAAAGGCAATGACCAGTCTTGAGGGAAGGTGGGCTTCCCAATAACTCAATGCTGCAAGATGGTAGGGAGCACGGGGCCACCAAGTGCCTCTCCAGGTGCAAATGAGTAATCAGTATGACTCACTTTACCACAGGGCCGAGGTGGTCACTATCTCCAGCCTTAGTGACTATCTGCCATCAGTGAGCAGTTGACACCAAGCCACAAAGGGCAGGCTACAAGGCCATACTCTATTAGATATCTGGGCAGAGCAAGACCACCAACTGCACCCACGACCAAGAACTGCTTTTCAAGACAGCCTCTGAATACAAACCAATGTATTGGAAAATCTTGAACATGAACAGGCCCATTTTGTTTCTAAGGAGATAGTGACCGTGCTCCAGTCTTCCCGGGGCAGGCTCTTCCAGAGGAAGGCTCAATGAGATGATTTGCCCCAGACGAACATAGCTCCACATGAAATGACTATTCATGCAGTAGGTTGCCCCAAAACAGTTTTAGTGGTTTATTTAATACACTCCAGTATTTAATTAAATAAACCAATGCATTTACTATAGATTGGATTGTTTACATGAAATCATTATATTCATAATAAAGTTGATGGTATTTCTTAACCATAAAAATTTTGCATATCTGGTTATACTGATAAATCACTACAATTTTTCCCTTATGAAAAAATATAAATGTGAATATATACATACATAACTAACTTAACACCTTCTCATATCAATTTCCAATAATGCTGCTCCCTCCTTTGTCCTCAGTGGTCAATCTATAAGCAGTGTATTCCCAAGTAGCATTTTTCTCAAACTGCATTCTTAGTCAACAGGCTGGTACTGTCAGGCACACTGGTTAAGAAGTGCCTGCGAGGCACTTGCACAATGCAGTACTGCAAGTAAAAGCAAGCTCAACAGCAACCCCATTGTTTCAAAGCAAATATTCATAGAGCAAATTCACAATAAAAGGCAAAATGGATGCAATGGTATTAAAGCTTATACATTTGAATCAGAAAAATACTTGCGAGGTAGTCAAAACTCTCAGCAGCACAGCACACAATGAAATGATCAATCTATTTTTACTAGATATAAAACAAGCATGCAGGTAGCCACTGTGTTCTAAAAATAAAGAGTTAATAACTGGAGTGGAACATCATAAGCTAGCAAACCACAGTCTATGCAAGTTTCACACAGGAAATAGTAAAGAGGCAGCAGCATCAGAGAAGACAGTGTTCATAAACTAGAGATGTCAGTTAAAGACTTAGACAGCAGCAACGTTTAGGCAACAGGGCTTTGCTGATGTTTATTTCTCCACAGGGTGGAAATAACATCAAGCCCAAGATGGCATGAGCATGCGCTGCAGTAAAAGCAAACTAAGAGTCCAGTCTATAGCAACATGCAACAAGCCACCGATTCCCAAGGTAGGTAACACACTGCTTCTGCACACCTGCATTCAGAGGTGCTTCCCCCGGGCACCCTAGGATACATCCATCTGCTTATATCTTGTTAAAAATACAAAGCGGGTCAAGAAGAAGAAACCACATATGGGATTTCAGCAAAGTGGAATTTTCAATGAGAAAAAATTACTTTGCATTTTACAAAGTAATTTCAACTACTTCCATAAGAGAAAAGGGAATGGGCTAATTCATATATTGGCTCAATGACTCACTGAAAATATTACGATCCCATTGGGTTTTAAGGGTGAGATTTCACTTGATCATAAATAAGTGTGGGATCTCCTTGTAACTGAATTTCTAAGACAAGTTTCTTATCCCTGGGGGATCATTTGGAAATTTTTTTATCTTTATGCAAGGATAAAAGGTGCTATTTCTGAGAACAGAAGCTGTGTTAATTTTATAGCAATCAACCAAGAAAAGGGAAAAACCCATGGAGAGAAAGAGCAGTATATACCTGGCAGAACTGTCAACCATGCAGAGTGAAAGGATATCCCAATAGAATTACCCGCCAAGCACGTATATTCCCCAGCATCCTCAAAAGTTACATTCCGAATATAGAGAACCTCAATTTCTTTGTCCGTGGTGTTAACACCGGCGGCCTAGAAAACAAAGGAAGCAAGAAAAAGGCTAGAGGACACAAGAATGATTGTGGAGGGGGCCATGGAACCATGAGGCCCTGCACCGGCAGCTTCAGGAGGTGCTGGCCGCTGGGAGATTCCGACTGCAGCCCATCCACAAAGCCCACAACCAAGAGACATGGAGAGCCACTGGCCAGCTCGCCTCTGCAGGCCCATCACCACACCGGCTTCACCACCTAGATGTGCATGCAATCAGATACATGGAAAAAATCAACCCACAGAAGTCCATTCTCCTGGCCTTTGTTTTGGTTTGGATTTAGGGTAATTTTCCAAAAGTATAATGCCCAAATGGCTAAGCTGGGTTATGGTCCTATTGGCTGCAGAACCCCATGCTGAGAAAAGGGTAGTTCTATCTAAATTATTTTGTAATAAAAGACTACAGATAAGCCCAAGTGGACACTTCACATATCCCTCTGGTTCTGTGGGAATGAACCAGAGCAAAAGGTTGTCTTGGTCACAGGTTCTGGTTAACTTTACTTTCATAAAATCATCTTGCTTACATAGTATTGAAAGAAAAATGGAAGAAAGCATGATCTTGGTAAGAGAAAAAAAAATGAATTTTCCTCTTTTTTACTACAAACATTTGAATGTGAACCATGGCAAACTAAGAAAGCCAACCTTCTTCCTTCAGTGGCATCAAGTGGTATTAACTAGGGGAGATGAACTATCCTTGAATTTGGAATAGGATCAACTATGGGTCCAAAGAAACAATACTTGGTGGGACCAGGTATATGATGGCAGTATTTCTCTACAAACCAGTGGTAGAAGAAATAAGAATTCTGCTTATCCTGAAATGCTACAGATTCAATATGCAGGTGTGTGTTGAAAATGCTATTAATGTGCAGTCATCATGGGAAATGTGCAGCCCAAACAAGATAGACCAGAAAGAACAACTTAAAAAACTGGGTGAGGGTGGAGGATAATCTTTAGGAGAAATAAGAATAAGCACTTTGAACGTTGTGGGTATTTTTCCATGGCTGCTGGCATCATGCCAGCTGCATCACCAAAGAAAGATTATTATAAATATACCAAGGCCACAAGAGTTATCCTACAAGCTGCCTGCAGTCTCCCAAAGCACCAAGTCTTTTCAGCTTCTATATCCAGCTCTCTTTCACAAAACAAAAACAAAAAACAAAAACGTTGTTACCTTGCTGTTTTGGCAGGACAGTGAGCCAGGCAGACTGGTTGGCCTGCCCTATATAATTGGAGACCTTACATATATACTCCCCAGCATCCGCCTCAGTCACATTGAACAGAGCCAGCACTTCTGCATTGGAACTATTTATCCCCGAGTGCTAGAACAGACATAGGAGAACAATATAACGGCCAACCAGGAAGGACTCAGTGCCTATGGTCCCACCACCAACACACCACAAGAAAACAACCTCCATTATGGCTAAAGAGCTGTGGGTTGAGGAAAAACAAAGTCAAGTGGTGACCAGTGAAAGTGACCTGTGGAGAAGGATAGAAGGGTGTGACAAACAGCTGGTGGAATGGGTGAGCAGTTCCCCAGGTTGGTCATCTTTCCCCAGATTTCTAGATCCTGGGTATTGTTAGCTGGAGAGAACACTTCATTGATTGAGAGTTCTTAGTTAACCATTGATGGTTCTATTGGAAGATCATTCTTTTTAAGTATATTCTTTATGAGGAAATCAGCATGGAAGGTATGGTAGGCAACAGGCTAAGTAGTAGTGCTACAGACTTATTTGCCACTGGCTATTACAACCTGAAGAACAAGCTAGATCTAAAACTTCAAACTGGCCAGGCATGGTTGCACCTGTCTGTAAACAATCCCAGCCCTCAGGAGACTGAGGCAGGAGGATTGCTGAGCTTGAGACCAGCCTGGGCTACATCGTAAGTTCAAGGTCAGCCTAGGATACATGGTGAGACCCTTTCTCAAAAAAGCAAAGCAAATTAAATAAATAAATAATAAAGAGGCTGATGTTCTGCAAATAGAGCTTGTAAAACAAAAACTACAAGGAGAAAGAAATTTTTCTTGTCCAACATTTCATGGGCACAAAAACATGCCCCAAAGTTTACTGTCTAAATCATATGTTAAGCTGGGCACAGAGGTGCACACCTATAATTCCAGCACTTGGGAGGCTGAGGCAGGAGGATTGCTGTGAGTTCAAGGCCAGCCTAAGCTACATAGTGAGTTCAAGGCCAACCTAAACTACACAGCGAGGCCCTGTCTCAAAATCAATCAGTCAATCACATGTTAAGTGGTTTTCAAAGATTAAGGGATATTTTGAAAAAAAATCTGAATTGTTTCAAAAAGGTGGCTATTATAATCTGATTCTAAAGTCACATCAATAGAAATCAACATCAGAATAATGATGAACACTAGTACAGTACCTAAAACTTCCCAAGCCCTTTTCCCTCCCCTCCACTGGGGAGATAGTATTATGATCTTCATTTTCAACATGTGCAGCTGAGCCTAATAGTCTCGTCTAAGATCTCAGGCTGATAAAGAGCTGAACAGTCTGACTTCAAATTTAGTAGTTCTTCCCTAGTCCATAGCTCCCTTTTGAAATCTTGTTAGCAAGCCTAATGTTCTGGTAACTTAACATACTCTACTGCCCAATCCAAAAAGAACCTACTTCTCTCAAATCCAACAGTAAGCCAAAGAACTTGACTAAACCCACAGAGGAGTCCCCAGTCACGGGCCCCTTGGGATTCAGAAAGTTCTCACCTTCAGAACCTTGAGGTAGGGCAGCCCATCGGGCCCATATTTACTGCCGTTCTTTTCCACATGTTTGATCCACTGGATGTGAGGCTGAGCGTCGCTGTAAACTTTGCAGACAAATTCCACGTCCCCTCCGACGACTGTGGAGGCATTTGCTGGCAGTCCAGCTTGGAGGATGGGCCTGTGTGGCGATCGCTCTGATGGAGAGGGGAAGAAAGGAGGAGCAGGGATGGGAGGAAGAAAGACCAATAAATAAGTTGTGTTGTCCAGAAAGCTGTCGGGGGTGCGAGCCAAAAAGGCCTCCGGTCTGCTGGCTGACTCCTCTGGAATAACACAGAGGCCCCATCCACAACAAAAATGACTTCAAAGGAGATCGCTGGAGCATAACCCTTGTAAAAAGCATACTTATTTAGAAAATCCAGAAAATAACTTATTACATCCCACATTACTGGCTATCCATGGCCACCTAATGAACAAGGGAAAGACTTTGACAATCTAAAAGACAAATGATAGCACATTCCTCTGGGGATGATCTCCAAAAGTCATCTTACCCCAGGACTTAACATTACGGACAAGTGACAAAGCTTCAGGGATATTCTGAGTACCAAAAATGGCTCCTGTACACATTGGGTCTCTTGATACATTTCTAATATGCATTAAGAAGGCTTACATTCCTTTTGTTGAAAAGTGTCCTAAAAACTAAAGGTCAGAGTTATGAAGAGAACACATATGAAGACACCACACTAACACGTGGATTCATCTCTTTATCATGAACCTTATTCAGTTAGCTCCTTATTCACAGTCACTAGTCTAATAATAAGTCAGATATGGCACAGAAAGAAATAGAAATGCAGTTCCTAAATGCAGGCTATGCTTTAGACTATCTAAGAGGGGGCCCCACTGGGAGATGCTTATCATTTCCTCCCAACCCTCACTTCTCTTGCCTTTCTTTCTTTATGGAGGAAGTTCTCAACCAGGTATCCCCTTTGTCTTATGCCTAGGAAGGTTCCTCTCTGCAGAAATCATGTAGAAGCAAGGTGTGCAGGCAACTATACACACGTTTGTTCAAGATTTAAGTAATACCCCATTTAAAAATGGGCTAAGGCCTTTAACAAATATTTCTCCAAAGAAGATATACAAATGGCCAATGGAATAGGAAAAGATGTTTATCATTAACCATCAGGAAATATAAATCAAAACCAAATCTACCTTGCATCTGTCAAGATAGCTACTACCAAAAAAAGTATTGGTGAGGATGTGAAGAAACCCCTTGCACACACTGGTGGTAGGAATGCAAGTGCGGATGGCCACCTATAAAAAACAATATGGAGTCCCCTCAAGAAATAATAACAGAATGACCATATGATTGAGCAATCCCACATGTATTTATCCAAAAGAACTAAAATCAGAATCTGAGACATTAGCAGTCCTACATTCATCTCAGTACTAATCCTAACAGCCAAGATTTACCAAGCAAGCTAAATGTCCATCAATAGACAAATAAAATAAAAAAATATTATCTCTACATACAACGGAAAATCATCCAGCGTGCATAAAGAATGAAATCTTGCAATATATGCCAAAATAGATATACTTAGAAGACTTTATGCCAGATGAAGAAACAAGGCAGTCACAGAAGGACAAATACTGCATGGTTCAACTTATAGGAGACATCTCAATTAGTCATGTTTATATATTCAAAGAATAGAAGAGTGGTTGCAGGACTGAGGCAGAAGGGGAAATGGAGAATTGCTAGGTAAGGGGCATAAACTTTCTATCCAGCAAGATGAGTAAATTCTAGACATCTGCAGTACAACATCACCCCTACATTCAACAATAACAAAATATACATTTAAAATGTGTTAGGACAGTTGATCTCATAGAAACTGTTTTTACAAGAATAAAATAAAAAGAGTCAAGTAAGGCCAGACTGCTGTGTGATCTTGTCTACACAAACACTGCAACTATAAACTTACTGAGATTTTCCCACATGACAGCTCTGTGAAGACCACACAAAATCCAATCATCAGTCCATTCTTGACTCCATGCCCAATACCTGCACATGCTAGCCCTCTCCCTCCCTTTCTCTCCCAACTACTGGTACCACCACCCTTAACCTCCAGCTTAAAAACTAGTCAGAGGGAATGAGGAGACCTCAGCCAGCCCAACGCATCAAAGACATCTCCACGATGCACCTAAGAATCCCCGTGGGCTACGCTGGAAACAGCAAGTTACCATGATAAATATCTAAGCCTTTCTATGGGAGCTTTTCAGGTTAAAATATCATTCAGTGGAATTTGTTGGATCAGAGCCAAACCATGTGCAAATTGATTTTACTGCATAAGCCTATTGCTGGCCCCTAAAAACACTTTTTGAAAAGAAAAACTGCTAGTAGTTGCCCTTTGCACATTACATTCTAAAATCTCCCATCACTTCACAGACACCTATGTTTCCACATTATAAAGATAAATATTTCAGAGCCTCTAAAGAAGTCATTCGTCTATTCTGATATCTCTGGTGTAGGCTGAGCAGAGAAGCCAAAAGTCAAGACTTCTAGTTTTGGAGGCCAGAAAAACTCAAAGCTTGGTTTTCTTTGAACATCACAAGACTAAGACTTTGGCTAACAGACTGTCTCAGAGATCAGCCATAAGAGCTTGTGTGCTCCTGGCTGGCCCATCTATGTGGGAAGGACAGAGTTAAGTTCACTTACACACACTCCTCTTCTCCTCTCTTCCCACCAGGCCCCCTACCAAGAGATTTAACAGCAGGAGGGAAGCTGTCCTCCGGGCTGAATATCACCAGCCAACTTCACAAAATATGCTCCTTCGTACCTGTCAAATATTAAGAAGGTTTATTCCTTCCCATAGGAAAGTGAGTTTTACATATCAATTCATTCCTTGGTTCAGTTTTGCATCCACATATGTATGTGTTATGATAAACTCTGATAGTATGTCTAAAATATCTTTTCTCTGAAACAAAAGTACTATAAAGGTCTGGGGATGTAGCTCAGTGGTAAAGTGCTTGCCTAGCACTCATGAGGTTCTGGGTTCTAAACTCTAGTGCACCCCCGCCACAGAAGTATTATAAAAATTTTAATGTTACAAACTAGATCTACCAAATCTCAAATCAAGCCCTCTTTCTTAAACATACTAGTTTCTAATAAATTGTTTCACAAGCAAATACTGTGCATTTAATACCAAATAATGCTGCCCATGAACAACGAGAGCTTTCAGAACACTGACGCCGCTGGCTTGCACCAGCCTTTGGGGGAAATCAGTCACTGGGGCAACCCTGGCAGGGCCCACGACAGAGTTGCAGTCTTGCTTTACTTGTGGTCAGAGTACTGCTGGGCTCCAGTTATTAAGTTATTCCATTGCTATCCAGACTATTTTCACCAAAAGGAAAAAAGAAACCTTTGCAATGGTTTAATGTTATTGCATTTGCAAATTACAGCATACCGAATGTTACCGCTTGCAGTCTTGAATTCATCTTTTCAAATTTTCTCACCTTATATGAAATAACCTCTTAACCACCCCTTCTCCCCCTCGGCCCTTTCTCACTTTGGGTACAAAAACTGCAAGCGGGATCGCTCTGTAATAGAAACCTTATACCGTCTTCCAAAACTTATTACAGCTGCTTTTGGTATAAAATGAAACCTTGGAGAATGTTATTTAAAATGTTTTTTAGAAGTCAGTAGGCCTCATGTTTCGTTTCTCCACATCAGGCTTTGATTTCCTTTGCAACCTTATTCTCTGCCCTTAAACAAGTCAGAGAATGAGGCCTGAAACATCTTGGAAAAGGTCCCGGGATGCCAGCATGTGCTGAGTGCCATGCTCGTCCCGTCCCCTTCAGCCATCAGTCTTCCCTGGTGTCCATCAGACCCTCAAGAGCAGCGATCAAGAAGTGGATGACAGCACCTAACTTCTAAAGATTTGGGGTAAAAGCCAAATACAGATGGCTGATGAGGAAGCAGGTCCGGCAGAGCAGACAGCCTTGTGTGGCCTTCCCAGTGGCCACATGGGAAAAGAGCAAGGACAATGAAAACAATGCTCTTCCCATAGCCAACCTCCTGCCCTGGAACCTCAACAGGCCCTGAGCAAACTGAACCCCTCAGGTTTGCAACTTTTCACATCAAGTCGAAATAAAAAGGATTAGTCCATGAATTATTTCTGGATGAGAGACGAAAGCCCAGAGTTGGCTCAGTTCTTCCTCTGTGTGATAACAAAATCACATCTTCCCCACAGGAAGGATTTACAATGTGAGGTAAGTTTCTTTTACAGCATGTTTAATTCTCTGATATTATATAAAACAGATTTTTCTTTTTACAGGAGGAGGGGAATAAATACACAGAAAGCCGAAAGGCTGATGAAGAGCTCACCTCTCTTACTTGACTGCAACTTAAAAAGAGACAAGATTCTAAGCTCAGCAGGTTGCAAATGTAGAATACAGGGACCTGAAACAGGATGAGAACCTTTAAAATAGCCACTCGAAGGTCCCTGTGTGCATTCCAAATTAAGACACAATGGAAAGCCGGCCAAAGGGTGCGGCTGTTGCCGATGGGACAGTTGGCTGCACTGCTGGAATGAGGTTCCACCAAATAAATGCGTAGTAAACAGACTGAAGTGCTCTAAAAACTACATTCCCTCCCGGCTTTTTTTTTCTCTCTCTCTCTCCCCCTCTTGCTCTCACCCCCTTTTTTCAAGTGTCCACTTCACTAAAGCAGAAAGCCCAGCTGCTAAGAGGCTAAATATCCAGATTGGCTCTTTCAAGTCTTATTCTGTCGTTGCGAGCCCCAACCCAACTGAAGCCTGCAGGAAGAAAACACAGCCTACTTCATTCCAAGAGGTAATTATGGAGAGAGGGAGAGGGAGAAAAAGGGAGAGGGAGAAGGAGAGGGAGAGGGAGGAGAGAGAGAAGAAAATACCTGAGTGACAAAGAATAAATCTTTGTTAATTGACCATTGAAATTTTATAACATGCCAGTCCTTCTCTGGACATAATAATATGTTTGCTCATAAGAGATCTACAGCTTTTGCTCTGACATAGCAAAAGCCATAAAAAACGTCGAGGGAGCAAAGAGGCCTCATGTCTACAGGCTCAGTAAACATGCATCCCAGGGATCAGAAGGAGAACCGGGCTCTTAAATTACACCTATAAATTAATCAAGCCCAGAGCCCATGCTTTCCCAACACACACTGATCTCCCAAGATTTTCTCTCCAAAAGTTAAACGCCCTTGTGACAAAGAGCCAGTTCGAAGCCACTTTCTCTGGCAGCAGCACTCAAATCACACTCAGTCCTCGGTTCTGATCTGGAAGCGGCCAGTCTGCTGTTCTCAGGCACCCCTTCACTGAGGGAGCATGGATAGCCTTGCCTGCTCTGTCTTTAAATTAAAATCAAAATTTAATTACCCCTCCTTCAACATGGCAGTTTCTTAGCAACTGCAAGGGACTGAATAGGGAAAATACATTCTGCAATTTGGGAGACAAGTGAGAACAACTGGGATTTCTTTTTTGCTAAAGCCCAGCCTAGCTTTTTTTCCCTAAAGAATAGGCGGTGGTTGCTTTTGTTGCATAAAAACGCACTAAACCAGTTAGCAAGAGGCATGGTTGTTAGGAGGAGGAGGCCGATCAAAGCCTTCTGAAGTCTGAGGAGCCCGATAACCTGCTAAAGGCCTCACACTCATTACAATTAGTAGAATGAGTTCATTGCCTTGTCAAGACTCCGCCTAATGCTCTCAAACCAGACAGGCTAAATCTAGTTGGGTTCGGAGTTTTATTTTCCCTGAGCTTTAAAATGGATCAGCAGAAAAAGGTAAGGCTGGGATGGGGAGGACATTCAGAAAGCGTCCCGGTGCCCATACAATCATAGGGTTTAGAATGCTAGGCACCCCAAAAATTACTTTTTTAAAAAATGAAAATCACATTCTGTAGAAAGTGACTGGTTTGCTGCCTTTCCTCTTCTGATTTTGTTCTTTCCCCTTTGCTGTCTGGGTGCCCAGGTGTTCACACCTTCTGCTTGGCCATCTGCTTCTGGAAAATCTTGTAGAATTGGGCTGGGGATCCAGCTGCCTCTAAAACATACACACATCTTTTTGCAGTGACAGGAACGTCTGCGGAACAAGCTTGTTTGGGGAAAGACGAAGCGTCTCCCCTCCAGCAGTAAAGTCACAAAGTGACTTATGGAGGCTGCACCATGTGAAATGCTAGAAGCAAAACACCACTAATTCCTTTGTGCTTGCTCGATGGCGTGGACAAGCAGAGTAAAGTGCTGGCTGGGGCTCAAGTCTGGGAAGACCCAAGCAGGTGGAGGCAAAGCACCTTCACTAATTAATGTCACAGACTCTGTGATTTGGTTTGGGGCTGAGTAGCTTCTACCTGCTGGGTGTCAATTTGAATCTTCTTGGGCAAATTACAGAAGAAGGGCTCTGTCTTATCTTTACACCCCAAATGCTTAAGATACTCTGAGCCCTGGACTTTCCCAACAGTTAAACTGGAGTTGATGACTCTTTGATGATCACAAAGTTATGCCAAATTTAGGTTCAGAGTACCTTTCCTGTTGCTAAAAGGAGACGTGGCTTTCAAATGATGAAAAAGTTCGAGAGATGGACAACTGTGATTGTTTCACAACTGGAATATACAGAATATCACAGAATTGTGCACTTAAAATGATTAAAATGTTTATGTTATGCATCTCTTGACACAATTTAAGAAAGGAGTAGTCATGGGAAAGGTGACAATATCATGGAGTGTGCAAGATACAGTCTAGGATTATGGCATACTGACGTACGCAGCCAAGCGTATATATCTTGTCCTGTTTATTAAATGAGGTCTTTTCTCGCTCTGAACAAAAAGACTCAGCCAAGGTTCCTCTCTGTAAGGACTCTGGCGTGATGCTGATGTAAACTCACACGTCAGGTCTTCACAGGCTCCCTCCTGAGGAGCTGTGGTAAACACAGCTGACAGCAATCCTGCAGCGCGGGACATCACAGAGCCCCAGCACTGCCCCCCACCTAGCGGAGCAGCATCTTTCAGGAATGCAAGATTATCAGCTGGTGTCAGCATAGCTGGCTTTCTTTCATGAGAAAACCATGTTGGAAAAGTTTGTTTGTTTGTTTGTTTGTTTTAATTGTTCAGGAATTAAATGTACTCTCTTGTTGGGAAGGCTGAACTCCAAATTAGACTATCTCCTCTCAAATGATTACAAAGAAACTAAAAACCAAACCATTGGAAAGTCCTGAAAGTCAAAATGAAGATCATGAGGTTTACATTGATTTACAACATGTATCAAAAAGAGTCCAGCTACCAAACTTTAGAACCTGTCCTAGAAAAATATTCACGCAGGTGCCTACTAAATAGGTGTGCATGAAGCTTGTCACTGTAGCATTATTTGTAACTGGAAAATAAGTATGATTAAATAAAGCTAAATGTGATTATACTATATTCATGATAGAATAGGACACAGTCCACTAATTATGAAGCTAGTGAATATACATGGATACAATAACCATGGAAAGATGCCCGTTGTACAAATATTGATAGGTTTCATCATCTAAAAATCTTTTCTTCTACAGGAAGACTAGAAAGATCTACGCTAATCTCTGGTGCTTTGCCTTGCTCCTGGGGTGAATCAAACAGAAAGAAAAGCTTTCAGCCCATCTGAGCAAACAAGAAATACCTCCCTATGCTACAAACAACATGAGAAATTGGACAATGAATCCCACTTGTTTTCTTGGAGACAAAACTCAGACTGGAAATAATTGTACTTCTAAATACTTCTTAGCACGAGCGTCATCTACAAAGAGGTTTCAGAACTGTCACCCAGATAATACAAAGCTCAAATCCAAATTCTACTTATCTCCTTACTGGTCAAGCCAGACAGGTTGCGTCCATCAGCCCCCAATCCATGCACTAATGAACACTCAGCAACAATCTCATATACAGAGTGCTTTTACTTCTTTTAAGCAAAATATAAAATTTAAAGAATTAAGTCCTTCACTTTTCAATATCTGCCTAAAGCATACGCAAACCAGTAAAACAAGGACTTCCTTTTCAAATAAAGCAAATAAAGCAAAAGGTCCTTCCAGAATGATAGCCAATGCTTGTCTCTCAAAAGATCACCAGCTCCCTGATATGAAGGTGGGTATGTCTGGAGTACAAACTGAGCTGTATTTGGGAAGAAAAGAATTCCTGCAGGCCTTGTTTCAAGAGAATCTTACAGTAAAGATGCTCCAAGATAACGAAACAAAAAGGTGGAGTTCCAATGGGATCTGAGAATCTCCAGACTCACTCATCGTTTTCTCACTGTGACAGTCTGGGGTCTTTTGCACAGTGAAGTAAGAACTCCCAGAATACAATGTTTGTGTCTCATTCAAGTGACTGTCACCCTCAAGTATAGGCTACATGGATGTTATGTGCTCCATAGAGAATTCATCATTACAATACAATAAAATAGAGACAGTCCCATTACAGGGCTCTACTCTATCCTCTCTCCTAACACCAACACAATGACATTCTCACTGCCTCATCTCTCTCTTCCCAGACAAGCAGAACCACCTCCCCATAGCAATAATCGATGTCCTCAGCCATCTCTTCCTCAGGGCCTCCTGCACTTGACTTGCTATCATGAAAGATGGCAGAGTAACTCTTGAAACTACCTTTCCAAATCAACTCTGCTCTTCAAGTTAGGAGCATATCCCTGTCACATCCTTCCTTCTTGATTGCAAATGTAAAACAAGCACACAGATGGCGAATACTCCCCTGGGGCATTCTTAGACAAAGGTAATTCATGACAGCAAACTAGTGCATGTATCAGGTAAGAGGGGAAGAACACAATGACATACCCACACTCACATGACCTGGGCATGACTTGGCATAAAACTTCCCGAAAGGACGCTCAGTTTAAAAAGGTGGCCACTGATTCAGACATGTGAATAAGTTAGAGAAAAACAGCACACTTCTTGCTTTGAAACACATTAAGAGCTACAAAATTCCAAATATAAATAATTCGCTTAACTATTTTTCTGTTATAGGTTGAATGTGCCTTATCTGAAGTACGGTATTTGAAACTAGAAGTATTTCAGATGGCAGAATTTTTTCAATGTTGGAATATTTGCATAGATTTTACCAGTTGAACATCTCTCATCTAAAAACAAAAATCTAACATCGCAAGTGCTGAAAACCCTGAAATTTTTTGACTGCTGAGGTGACAATCCATGATGTAATGCAATCAATATCACAGTCAAAAAGTTTTGGGTTTCAGATTTTCAGATTAGAGATGTTCCAATGCCTGCACTCTAAGTGGGCACACAGAAACCTTGCTAAATTATAACACGCTGCTGCACACAATACTCTGCCATACATGAAAGGCCATTTCCATGCCAAGCTTACTCCCAACTTCTAACAAAGCAGTTTTCTCTATACCCCATATCTATCTGCATCTGCAAGTATGTCAAAGAGACCTTCTTCTTATAGAAAATTTTAAGACATTAAAATGACTGTACACTTCCACATCTTTGCCACAACAGACTCAATGCCAAAGATCGAACAACAAACCAAACATTAGCCTCTGTCCAGCCATCTCAGCCAGGCCCCCAGCAGAACCAAAAGCAATCGATCTGGCTTCTTCCTTACCTGTAGGCCAAAGGGTGCTTGATGGTTTGCAGAGAACACAGAGAAAATGCTGACCTCACCAAGTGCTATTATGCTCACCCACACTGACACCCACATAGACTACTACCTGTTCTTAAGACCTGGAAGGAAGAATTGCTTGCTGAACATGTATTTCTTTGCCAGTCAATGCACTAGTAGTGATCATGCTGCCCGCTGGCCAGTCTTTGCCCCAGGAATCCCTGTTGTGAAACAGGAAAGTAGAGCCACCCTGCAGCAATTTAAATGCTCCTTAAATAGTAGCTACAAGAGGGAGTTTGGAAATCTCTGTCCTGGAGGAAGGGCTAACACTGACCATTCCATCAGTTAAGAATAGGTTGTGTGTCCCAGCCGGAAACAGGAGAAGAGCCACAGGACTGCCTAATAAGAGTCTCTTGGTGCATTTACTTATTTGGTGCTCTTATTTATAGCACTACTCTTGTACCACTTCATCCCCCCATGTTGCTACAAGGAAAGTGGGTTATCGCCCCCACTGCACAGATGATGGAACCAAGGTTCACAAGTGCTATGGCTCACCAAGGTCACAGAGCTAGCAGAGGATGAAAACAGGATTTCAATTCCCTGCTCCCCCAACATCATGTAACTCTCCCCCACCCTGAACCTCCAGAGGTGCAAGGAGACCCTTGAGGGTTGACTGTGGCAACCACAGTTTGGAAAAATGGCAAAAATGGCTGCCAAAGCCACAAAAGAAGCAACAGGAATGTGCTTCCAACTCAGCTGCTGCTCCAACACCATGATTCCACATTCACTTGAACAGTCCCATCACAGAGGTGCTTGCTGTGACCTATTCCCTGGCAGGGGACCGCCATTTGTTTTCAATAGAAGGACTTTCTGTCTCTCTGCAGCTAGATTTCACAACTCCAGAACTAACACTTAGAGTCAGCATCAGCATAAAGCACCAAATCTTAACCTCAGAGCAAGAAATGAAAAAGAAAGCCAAGTATGGTGGCACACATCTGTAAGCCCAGCAGAAGGATCATAAGTCTGAGGCCAGCCTGGGTAACAAAGGAAGACCTTGTCTCTGGGGGGAGAGGGGGGAACTAGTTGGTGGCAAGAAAAAAAAAATTAAATGAGGAATGAGGTCCAGGAGACCTCAAGGTCAAGAGCCACAGGGCTCCAGAGCTGAGACTTGCCAGGCACCAGGAAAAGCATGAGCATTGCAACCTAACACAGAAGTTCAAACATCTCCGGATCCTCAGTGCTATGTGGCTTAAGTACTTCTATCAATGCTACTCCTCATCACAGAGAAACAAAAGCTCTGTCCAGAAGCCACAGAATGATGGAAATTAGGCCTCAAATGTGGTCTTCCTCAGGAGAAAACATGCAGTCAGGATCTGACAACTTCAGTAATAAACTCACCATTTAATTAACTAGTAAGGCCACTACGTTTTCATTGATTTAAATACTACCTTAGGCCAAACCCACAGAGGGTCCCAAATTTAATCTTCAGATGTGATTCGAAAGACTTCGGTTTTTCTTCTTCTTCCCTTCACCTCTGCACAGAGATCACACTACACCTTTGTCTTCCCAGGACGCGGGCAGCCCCTGGCAATAAACAATTTGCGCAATTTCTCCTTCTCCCACTGGAGACCGGCTGCCAAAATCTCAGTGCCAGGTGTCAGTGCCACAGTGGGCTTATCAATCAGTGCTTGGAACAGGCGAGTCCTCACTCCTCCTGAACACACACCTGAGGGGGAGTCAGTATGGGACAGATTTCTTCATGTTTTCAGGCTGTGCTCTATCATATCCAGAGCCAAGTTACAAAGGACTTATGTCAGGGCTGGTCATAGTGCCATTCTGGTCTACTGCTAACCTAGCTGGGGCTAGTGGTGAAGCTAGGGTGATCTCCAACTGGCCAGGAGCAAAGTGCAGACCCTGATGACGCCTCAACCATTCGCCGAGACACTGGTCTTCTGCTCACACCTTTCACTACCAGGTCGGGGACAAAGTTCTGAAAAATACATGGCTGGTCTAGGCAAATTCAGAAGCACCATCTCTATTCCCACAGTACTTTGCCCCCCAAAGTATCAAATGCCAGATGAAAAAGCCACCCCATTATCTGATGGGAATCCAGAACTGGAATGTCCAAGAGAACACTCACAGGGTCTTCATGAGTGAGAAAGAGCAATCAGTCTTTTGAGTCTCAGTCTGTGTGTCTGTCTGTCTACCTCCCTCGCTCAGAAAAGAGCGAAACATCAAGTGGCAAAGCAGCAGCTCCTACTGAAGAGAGTGCGGCTACAGTCTCTGCTGGTCCACACCAAAGTGAACACCACATGAAGGAATTACCTGCAGTTGAAGCAGCACTGACCTAGGAGCTAAGAACACCTCCAGTAAGAACCCAGCTCCACTGCCTTCTCCGAGTCCTGGCATGAATCATGACACCTGCTGGATCTGAATTACCTCTGCTGAAGATGGGGTGGGGAGAAAATGGGGTGAAGAGGCTGACTCAATGAACTTCAAGCATTTGAACTCTCTGAATCTCTTCTGCAAGTTCAGCAACCAGATTAGTCTTAGGATGGCCTCGAAGACACAGGTGAAGACTATAGCAGGATATGGGAACATCAGCTATTAGCCAGTTTTGTTGTTCCCAAAATGGAACTTGGTTTATTTAGTAAGAATTTTGATGGAGACAAATAAAAGCCAGTAAAGACTCCTTCCAATCCTCAAAAGAATTCAGTTTTGGAAGGGAGGCAACTGGTATCTGTGGCTGGCCAACTGTGTTCCAATGTGGTGTTTTCACCTGTTAACTCATCTATGCCTCATGACTATTGTAGTGAGTTGAATAGTGGCTCCAAAAAGAGATGCCTGTGTCCTAGCCCTTGGAACCCATGCATGTGGCCTTATTCAGAAAAAAAAAAAAAAAAAATTTTTTTTGCAGATATAATTAAGTTAAAACTATAGAGATCAAATCATCCTCAATTTAAGGAGGGCCCCAAATCCAATGATAAGCATCCCCTTCAGAGAAAAATGGAGGAAAAGTCAAAACGCACAGAAGACAATTACATGAAGGTAGAGGCAGAGAATACAGTGATGAATCCCCAAGGACTACTGTCTGGAAACTGTGACAAAGACATGATACCTGGCAACACCTTGATTTGAACTTCCGCAGCTATAATCAAATACATGTGTACTACGTTAAACCAATGAATTTGGAGTCATTCATTACAGCAGATGGAGAAAACTAATACGACCACCATAGGAATGAGGTAAGCGTTATCATTCCCATTTTGCTAATGGTAACACGGAAGTTCAAAAGAGCTAAGTAACTTGTCCCAATCCACCCCATGGCCAGATGTATCCTCTGACATAGTTGCTGCCCCTGTCAACAAGTACATGAGCCTCAACTCCCTCACTGTCAGATACAGGGGATGTGGAAAGAGTTAATGGCTCATCCTAGGTGTGGTTTCTTGGTGGCAGAGCCCCATAAAATCCAGGGCATCAGCAACCCTCACTGATGAACCATGGCAAAGACTTAGCACCTCCCGCAGCCCACTACGTTAGGGAGCCTGTTTTATGACTGCCACAATTACTGAGACGTGGAGCTTCACACGACTTTTTCCTTGCAATAAATGGCTAAAAAGTAATGGTGTCAATTTTAATGAGGATCAAGCAAGGCTCCTAAAAGGGCTCCCATAAACAAAAGCATTTCTCTCACATACAACAATGGCTTCCTCTTTAATTCCAGAACACAGGAATGTCACTTAAATTACACGGGTTTTACATTAAAGTGCTTATAGGGATGCCTTTCCAGGGAGGGAATTCAATAAAAAGATCTCACCCATTCTGATGCTTCCTAATATCTGAACCACAAGTCTATGTAGCATAGCAACAAAAATAAAATCTCAGAGAATGTGAGCAAGAGCAGGACTTCATTTTCACTGGGAAAGACATTCTGATTCTCTGTGAAACAGAGATGTAGCTTAGAGGCTGTTATCATCGAGCGAAATATTAAATTTGGGCCTGTGGGCCACAAGAAATTCATTGTTTAAGCTGTATCTTTTTTGTTTCCACTTGCTGAGATGTTCGGAATGACTGCCAACCCTGTAATTCAACGAGACTCTTTAGCTGACTCAATTCTTATTTTATTAGTGCTTCTCAAAGCAATTACTAGAGTTTTGAGCAAAGATGAGAGTATTTCACACCTCCATCTTTACTGAAAATGTCTTATAGTCCACTGACTTTTGGCTTCTATTTATAAAGAAGGTTCAAGGCTTGGAAAATTATTGGAGTTGAGCTTTAATGGATATTCCCAACCAGCATTGTGTCATTATTGGCCGGCGTTTGGCTGGGCGATCTCCCAAATTTGTGACATAATCAGGCCTCTTTCTGCATTACTCCATATACTCCACGCTCCCTCTACATCACACTACTGAATCATACCCTCTTTTCAACAAGACTGATTGCCAGAGGATTAACATTAGACAGCACAATTCCATTATTCAGCAGCCCAATTCAAATCCCTACCCTAAACTCTAAGAGAGATTTCAGGGCTTCACGGGGATGAGCTGCCAAAAAGCTCAGAAAGGAGGTGGGGTGAGGGACTGTTGAATGTTTTACATAACAACTCCATGTAAAACCTGCTGTAAGCAAGAGCCCAGGGAAGGAATGGCAGGGACAGGACTCTACGTTTCCTGGAATGGTCCCAGCGATCTCAATGAATAATTTCCAAGCCTATGCAAAGCCATAATCCCAGAAGGTTGCTTTAGCACAATTATTTTTTCCCTGCACAATAAATTAATTTCAAAATTAGGTATTTAGAACTTTTAGCTCAGACTTGAACATTCTTTCCTTATACGGAAACAAGTCACATCAAATTCATTACACATGAAGTCCAAAGTAAATTAGTAAATTCCAAGTCATGTGCTCTTTGAGGAGATTTACAGCACCTTGATGCCAAAATACATGTTACCTATTTTGTTCTCATATTTAAGTGTGTTACTGCTCTTTGTGCTTGTTGTGAAAATACCTAAACACAGTAATTCTAAGAATCATACCATAAATATCTCCAGGAGAAAAAGAGGCCTCAAGACTCATTCTTCTATGAATACCAAGGCTATCAAATTTCACATCAAGACTTCTGGATAACTCAAATGTTCAAATGTTCTTTCCACTGAATACTTGTATACAAATAGGAGTAAAGACCATATCATGGTTTCTAAGGCAGAGTATCTTGTGAATTGAATTTCATTTAACTTGACACAAAATCAAAATGGTTTTCTGGTGAGTTTTCAGTTAAACTAAACCTATATAATTTGGTTAATCCAATCTTTGGAAGGGTTTTTAGTGGCTCTTTCTCTTTCTTCAAAGAGGTTTTATTTTATGAAAGGGAAAGAAAAACTCAAAAGTGAGATAATGCTACGGGCACATGCATGGAAAATGATGTAGAAGAGACTTGATTATAGAGCACAGTACGTGGGCATGTTTCTGGCATTACCTACAGTCCCATTAAAGCAAAATAAATTCTTGTGAGCTTTGTGTTAAATCTAAGTCAGTAACCTACATGTAGGGAAGAGCACATTAATCAGGTAAGCTAAAGAAATGGCCCAAGGACAGGCAGCAGGTTGAGTTCATGACAAGTCAGAGAACAAACGGCTCCAACAGAGAAGAGATCTTAACCCACCACCCCTGCACAAAGAGACATGCGTTACAAGATCCATGTATTGGCAATTCTCCAAGACAGAAACACCTTTTCTTACAATAAAAACTCATCATAATAGGCAAAACTTGGAAAGAAATTTGAGTTTCTAAGACAACAGCCTATGTGATCTTTAAGACATTTAACTAAAATGGCTTACTTATCGGTGCACTCTGACAAAAACACTTGTGAACTCATATGTGTGGTTCCCTTTTCACAGGAATAGACACTGAACTGGTAGTGTCTAACAACTTTCTTCCAATGGAAGTGAAGGGCCGGCCCTTGATGCTGACCTTTCCATAGCCAGCTATCAGTTTAGTCATTATAATACCTTTTTCTTTACTCTTCAGTTCACGTCTTTAGGTAATTTTATCTTCCTTCTAAAAACAAATTTCTCCTACATTCTATCTGACCCCTTTACCCTGCACACACTAACATTTTTCAGAGTAATCTCAGTTTCCAGGCGGTTTACACATGTCTACCTTATAAAAACTGACGCTTAGGAACCAAGAGGTTCTTGCAAAACCCATAAAGCCTGGCTAATCAGGATACAGAACAATGTCAGTAACAGAAGAATCCTTCTCAAACAACAGCTTGCATGTAGAAAGAATGAAAATAAACTGATTTTCCTTAAACACTTGGGAGAAACAAGATGCACTTTCACAGTTTCAAATAACTGAAGCTAGAACAGACTGGTACACAGCTGCCACACGAGAGGGAGCAAACTCACCAACGACATCGAGGTGATACGTGTGATTGATGGAGCCATATTCATTCTCTACCACGCAGGTATAATTGCCTTTGTCAGATGGGACCACACTTTCCATTATAAGGCTCCAGTGCTGGTTTCGTACCTGAAAAGATAAAAATAAAGGTGGTTATTCAATCGTCTTAGCACAGAATACCAGATCATTTGCTTTCTTAATTTAAAAAGGAATTGGCTAGGATTGGGAGATAGCTCAGTGGTAGAGTACATGTTTAATGTGTGCACTACCCTCGGTTTAATCCCTGGCACCAAAAGGGGAAAAAAGAAGGGAGGAAAAGGAGAAGCAGCTGGGCAAGGCAAGGAAGGTAGAAAAGAATTGCCCAAATTCTAAACTGTTCTCATAATTAATGTGAAAATCCAGATCATCACCGTAGGAACACCTATGAGGCAGATATTGACACAATGAGATGGGCAGTGGTATTCAGGGATATCAGAGCAGGTCTGTCCCTGTCATGGGTTTGAGGGGTCCTCTGGGAGAACCCAAGTAACAGAAAGTTCACACAGTATCAATGCGCCTGAGCAGTGAGCTACAAGGTCATCCTCTGGAACTCCTCAGCCCCTATGTCACCCAGGAACCATGTCAAGTCACACTAGTTAGTACTAGCTGTGTTCGGCATTGCCCTGAATGCTCCCTCCTCCTGCCTTAGATCATGTAATTCTCCTGCAGAGTGCATGAGGCAAGCACTTTTATGTTCCTGGAGCTTTCTTGTTTAAAAGCCCTTCATTTCTTTCTTCATGGTTCTTAGATGCTCTCTGG
This sequence comes from Dasyprocta punctata, assembly GCA_004363535.1. Classification (NCBI taxonomy): domain Eukaryota; kingdom Metazoa; phylum Chordata; class Mammalia; order Rodentia; family Dasyproctidae; genus Dasyprocta; species Dasyprocta punctata. The sequence continues at coordinate 94,707 of RJWM01001236.1, forward strand.
AAGTCTCATAACGTCTCAAGGGGACACACAGATCTGACCCTTCCAATCCCTGATGGTGGCTGAATAGATGTTACATGCTCCTCGTAAACTCAGAATTCCAAAAATGGGAACAATGAACTTAAAAAGTTGTATATCCATCTATGTGCAGTACTTGACACTTTGCAAAGCTAAGAAGCACATGTAAAATAAGCTAGTGTGAGTCCCACCCACAGTTCTGTCAACATGCAAACGGACTAGACTCTAACGTTCTCACCTTACTTTTAAAATCTCTCAGTAGACTCACATTTTTAAAAGCATACGTTTTCATTACCAGGACAAGATGCAAATTTCAGTGTCATTTTACCATTCAGAGATTTAATACTTCTTTCCAAACCATTCTTAGGGATATTGAAAAAGGCACTCCAGAGAAACGCAAAGAAAAAGTAATGAAAAGCCTAGGTCTACTAATCACCAATGATCACTTCAGTAATTTCAGCTGACCTTCTGAATAATGCCCTGAGTACTGCAAGTGTTTTCAGCCTTAATCACACAAAAACCGCTAATACAGGCCAGAGCCTTCGCAAGCACATAAGTGATTCAAAGAACTAAACTAGAGCATGAAGAAAATCATCTCACAAGGACTCTATTATAAAAACAGGAGGACAAAGCAAGCAGGCCTAGTGATCAGCCTGCCAAAGTTAAGAGACTGTATGTGTTCACTCCACCACCACTGTTTTCAACTCACTCTATTGTATGGAAGCCCCGACTGTGGCGAATAGCTATAGCTATTGAACTCAAAAACAAGATCACTGCTCAACACTGACAGTCTCAGGAAGGATCACCGAGGGCTGGATCTTTCTAACAGAGCACAAGCAGTGAGGTAAAAATGAGTTCTGTAACCTGGTATGGTAGTGCACACCTATAATCCCACTCCCTTGGATGCTGGTGCAAGGGGATGTCCAGTTTGAGCCCAGCCTGAGCAACCTAGCGAGGCCCTGTCTCAGAATAAAAAACAAGGTGTGTACTGGGTTCAAAAAGAATGACCTCTAGGCAGTCACCCTACGCAGCTGCCACCTGAATTCTGAACAATCATGGAGACTGTCTCAGAGTCCAACATTACGGAGCTGGTGGTAGGAAAACTGATTCACACTATAGTAATTGAGATATCTATCTAGCAGGAAGGTGGATCTGAGGGCATCTGATCTACAACAGAGAAAGTCTACACTCACAGAAGATTCGCTTTGTGTTCTTGTCTGAGCCACAACTTGTAGGAGAACCAACACATGGGGCCAGGTATCTCCTTAGAAGAGAAGCCTCCCATGCATGATGGGTGCTCTGAAGGAAGTGTGGATATTAAATTTTCCAGTTAGTACTAAGAGACTTTTCCATATGCTGGTCTCTGGGGGCTACTTGGAGCTGCAATGCACAGAACATGAGGAGGCAGGTATTAACTCCTTGACTTAACTAGAGGCAGATAGGACCCCAAAGAGGTACCCACAACATGAGTACCCTACCCCAAGTTCTCAGGGATATCAGAACTGGCTTTCTCTTCATCCCTGAGGGACCTACCTGTCACATGAAGGGTAACTTGGGGATGCTGCCACAGGCCCCAACGTCACCAAGCCATGTAATCCAGCATTTAGCCGTGCTGTAAATATTCAGTTCTTTGAGCCCCCGCTCAAATGTCAAGCCCCTAAGCCCTTAATCACGGCAGTGCCTCTCTCTGGACCCCATTCAAACTGTCAATGTCTTTCTTGCGCCTGGTTCCAGATTTGGCACACAGCGTATTCCAAATGGAACTGAACCTGAACCACATGGGGAGGGAACATCATCTGCCTCAGCCCAAGACATTAAATACTGGCATATGTAGCTCAGCCTGGCAGCTGCCTTTTTTGTCCCAAGGGAATATGGCCAGCTCCAGTCTCTCGTTGGAGGTATGGCATTCTATGCAAGGTTCCTCTTCAAGGGACCATGCTCCCTGAATACCAGGAGGTTGCACCACTAGAAGTATTAATGAGTTAACACTGATAAAATGCTTTTATGATGAAAAGTATATTTACCAAACAGGATGTTTCTACCCTCCTAGAACCTTGGTACTCAATCAATACTGCCCCATGCAAGGCTGTTAATATTTATTTTCTTACACCACTGCTCCAGTATTTGATTCCTTGACATACCACCAATCCCAAATTATGAGCTGTAGCATTTTCCAAATGGACAACCTTAGAAGCTGCAATGGTAGGACTTTTGACACTTTTGTAGGGGATATCCTACTAGTATTTAGTGACTGCTTAATTGCAAGCTAAATAAGCAAAACAATAACTCCACAAAAATGGGAAACAAAGGCACAGAGTTTTGGGGTTCACTAAATCACTATGTTTCTATATCAACCTTCAATGTAAACCTAAAAAGACTACCCTTCCAACAAAAATGTAAGACATGCCCTCCAATGTGTGGTCTGTTTGTTTGTTTAATTTCCCAGATTTTCAGTGCTAAGATTACTTTGGCCAGTTAGGTCAAACGCTTATGCACCACCTTTGCTTCCACAGAACAGGAACTGTAAATACCCAATAAACATATGAAAAGATGCTTAACCTCATTAACAATCAGGGAAATGCAAATGAAAACGAGAATAATGAGACCCTGCTGAGATTCACCAGCTGATTAACAAAAAAAACGAGAAAGATCATGTCATTCAGTACTTGGTGAAAATGCAAGTAAATATGGACTTAAATTGAAAACAGGAACAGAAATTGAGAAAAAAATTTTTTGATAAAATAATTTGGTGGTACCATTGAAGTTAGTAATGCATATCTTTTGGCCAAGTTCATACCAATTCTAGGAAATGTGGCCCATAGGAAATAACACAATTCCTTCATGGCACATGAACAAAACTTCAAGTACTCTTTGTAGCAAGACAATGGAATCCACATTGGAATCCATTAAGGAGACTTAGCTGGGGGTGTAGCACAGTGGCAGAGTACACTGCCCAGATGTGTAATGACACACAAAAGTCATTAACAAGGTACAGTTCATCTTATATAACCTAGTGAAGGGTTCGGTACATCTAAATCATATATAGTCAGTAGAATAAGGTATTCTATGTCCAGAACTTGTAGGATATCATTATATAGCATTTGATAGAAGAAAAAAGCATGAAGATGAGAATGTATATTCATGATTCCATTCTATAAAGTGATACAAACACACAGCACATCCCTATCCATGCCGTAGACCTGATGCAACAAGCATGGCTGTGTAAATAAGCCTAAACTCAGAAAGAAATATGTCAAGTTGTCAGCAATTTACTTCACATAATTAAATGTAAGGATTATGAATATTCTTCACTTTTTTTTGCGCTTTCCAAAAGTAAACAGAAATTTCATATGCAACAAAAAGTAAAACAAAAGAATTCCATGGCCATCCATAGGGTAATAGGTCATAGGCTATAGAACCCTTGCATCTGTTACTCTGTAGCTAACCAAACACAAAAGTGAATAGATAGCCGGCACCAACAAACACATGTGCCATTCTGTTTTCATTCCATCATTATTTTCCACCTCCCAGGTAACAGAATTAGAGAGCATGGGGTTTCAAAACTATGTTCACTAAAGCCTTTTTAAAATAACATTTCAATACTGAAACAAAGCAGATTGAAGCTGGGGGCATGAATGCTCTTGTACAAAAAGTAGATTCTACAAACATTCCACACCCCCTCAACGCAAAGACAAAAGGTGGCCCAGACAGGTTCTTTCAGAATTCTTCTGTTACCCAAATCTCTCAATGTGCCTGTTAAATCCCCAGTTACCTTCAGGTGACAACTGGGAATGCAGATTTAGTTTGTATGGCACCAAAAGCACACAGGTGAAAAGCCAAAGGTCAAAGACCCAGGCTGTCACCTGGATGTTTGGTTTCCACATTGCAAAAAATATTCAGATATTTCCAAATACCCAGACGTTCGATAATAAATGGAACAAACACCCAGAAGCCGTACTCTGTGCCAGTTATCACACGGTGTCTATGTGACAGTGAATACACCACCCATGACTTCCTTTCACCAGTGCCAGGGCCTAATTCACGCAGGTAGACAGCAACTCCTTGTAACACTTGCCTTCAGGAAGGAACCCCACGTACTAAAGTTTAACACAGACCAGCTATAAAAAATGCGAAAAATTTTACTAACCCATTCCCAAACCCCACTTCCAACAGGAGCCTGGGGACTCCAAACTATCCCTTCCGCACACATTTGTACAAGCTGGGCTCGCATGTGTCAAGGACTGTGGCGCTTGCAGCTGCTTATCACACAGATGTGAAGGCAAACACCTGTTAATGCTTAAACTCCACACTGACAGAAGTTTGCTTTCCAGGAGGTGTCCAGAGAACAGGGCTGGGCCAGTTGATCATCTAGGACGGTGATGGTGAACCTTTCAGAGACAAGGGTCCAAACTGCAATCCAAAACCCACTGACTTATCACTACGCGCCAACACTGCAATTAAACCCGAACACTGAGGTTTAGTTTAGAAAAACAATTCATACATTAACACCTTTTATCTTAAAAGAAAAACAAATAACACATGTGCACAGGTTTGCTACCACTGATCTAGGACCTGTGGCAGCAACTTTTCCCTCCTCTCCATAAACAAAGCTCTTTCCAGAGGAGGTAAGAAGTAAATCCCAAAACAAAAGTCTATTCTCTCAGATGCCCACTGCCTGAAGATGCTCACAAGATGAGTGATGACAAGACATCCACCACCTTTTGAATTTGGCTCTTTGAATATCTCTTGACCTTCCTCAAAAAGCTAAACAGAGAATCCTTGTATAATCCAATGATTCCATTTCTAGGTATATACCCACAGGAAGTAAAAGCAAAGACAACACTTGTATACCAACTGCAGCATTATCCACAATATCCAAACCAACCAAGGGTCCATCAACAGATAAATACTTAAAATGTGATACATACAGCCACACAGTGGAATGCTATTCAGCCATCACAATGAATTAAGTCTTGATTCCTGCAATAACATAGATGATCCCTGAATATACAATGTTAAAGAAATAAGCCAGGCACAAAAGGACAAACAGCCTATGATTTCACTTATAGGAGTTACTTAAAATAGGCAAATTCATAGACAAAAAGTAGCACTGAAGATCCCAAGGATTAGGGGAGAGAAATAAGGAATAACTGTTCAAATGTAGAGTTTCTGTTAGAAGTAATAAAATAAGACAGTAGTAATGGTTACACAACATTCTGAATATAATTAATGTCCACTGAATTTAAAAGTGATTTAAATGGTCAATTTTATATTATGATTATTTTACTGCAATTAACACAAATAACCCACACACGTCATAGCAGTTGGGACAGCAGCACCATACTCTCAATGCTGTTCTCAGTGGTATTCCTTGGGCTAAAATGTATTTGCATGCTCTTAGGGAGATGCTACTTCTATTGTTATTCTGACTTAGTGGTAACAGTGTTTTTATCCAACACTGGAGTGACATTTGAAGGAAGCCATTTATGGAGACAACCAACTAGAGTAAAACCATCTGGGTCAGGTGACAGTGCTGCCACCCGTGGGGCCTGTGACAAGCCATCATCAGGAAATATGACAATGCCCACCTAGCTCTTGAGGCTGTGAAAGAATTCAGTGCCATTCTTGCAAGGGAGGCACTTGGCAATGTCACAATACAGCCAAACAGCAAAGTTGTCTGATACCAGCACACTCTTGTCCCCATCAGAGAACACTCAATCTGGATTAAAACTGAAGGTGGCTTGGCTGAGGGAAAAAATCTCAGTAAACTACACTTCGAATCAGAAGTGTTTTGGATTTCAGTTTTGTTTTGTTTTGTTTTGCTTCAGATTTTGGAATGCGTGCATGCACAGTGAGGTATCTTGAGACCCAAGTGTAAACAGGAAATTCATGTATGCTTCCGATATGCCTTATGCACATAGCCTGAAGGTAATTTTATACAATATTTTTAGTACTCCTCCATTTTGACTAATACCTATCTCATGAGGTCATGTGTGAAATCTTCCACTGATAGCATCATGTCAGCACTCAAAAAAATTCAGGTTTCAGCATATTTCAGATTTTGGATCTCAGGATTAGAGATGGTCAACCTGTTAGTATGTTAGTCATGACTTTCTCCCTAAACACTTGCAGGGCTGAGGATGTAGATCAGTGGTAAAATCCTTGCCTAATATATGCAAGGCCCTGGGTTTGATCCCCAGAAAAACACACACACACACACACATTTACACCGAAAAAGTTTTTCAAATGACATCCAAATAACCTAAAAAATGTGAATCTAACCTATGCATCAAAACAACCAATTCAGTAGCGATTGTAATGAAAATTGTCTCTTCTCAAACATGAAATATGGTGCACACATTTTAAATTGTCTTTTCTTACATGTGAAATATGGTTGGAAATGAACAGTCCACATTCAAGAAATCCTTTGCTCTCTGCTGAGGGGCTTCATGGGAATTCCAATCTTAGGACATTGGTGCTGTGGGCTTTTTGCCAATTTCACAGCCATGTTGAGGAAGGCTTTGCCTTGTGATCTCTGTTTTTTGGTTGGGTTTTGTTTGTTTTGTTTTGTTGGTTGGTCTTTTTAAAACAGGATTTTCACTATGGAGTTTAGGCTGGCTTTGAACTCACTTTGTAGCCCAGGGTGGCCTCGAATAACAGCAAACCTCCTGCCTCAGCCTCCCAAGAGCTGGGATTACAGATGTGCACCACCAAGCTCAGCTTGTGATCTCTCTTGGTCTCTGTTAAATACTAAGAAGTGACATAAAAGATGGTTTTTAATCATCTATGCCTGAGTCATTACCTAAAAATGAGGTGGTCTATTATCACAGTTATCATCTTGCTTTTTTGCACTACTTTGCAAAAGTAATGCAAGCCCTAGGAAATATCTAACCATGAAGGTAATCTCTTATTTTAAATAAATCTGTGCTGTTATTTAAGATGAAAAATGGCTATTGCTGCACCATAGTTTAGCAATTAAATAGCAGTTCTTAGAGCAAAAAGGGATCAAACATTCAGGATTGCCCAATCTTCTCATTTTAAGGTAAGAGATCTGAGGCACGAAGAGCTTAAAAAAATGGTCCCTGGTCAAAACGGATGTAAAAATCTAGGAATAAGCACCATTAGGAAGACAGAGTCATGCTTCAAGTCAAGCTTTGCTACTATATTAAATTAATTGCATCTTAGTAACATTCAACTCGCCTTTGCACACACACTAAAGAAAATAATAATCTGACTCTTAATCACCAAAGGAGGGCTCAGCAGGAGCTCTGTGATAAATAAGCCTGAGCCACAGAACTCCAAACAGTTCCACAGGTCATTTTCATTAAAATGAGCTTTCTATGCCATTTCATAATTCTCTTTGACTTCACTTTGGTTTTCTGTTTTCCCGTCACTGGTCCCATGTGCACACCACTCCAAGCAAGCTGTAATGTGGCAGGGAAGAGCCATGGTGCCCATAAACAGGCAGAAAGAGCTGGATGGATGGCTCAGGCATCAAAGCACAACCAGATAGGAAATGAGCAGATTTATGAAACAAAAGGACAACCTACAGAAATAACAAACCTTTGCAGAAAGTGTCAGATCTTTGCTCTGGAAAATATTCCTTAGAAAGCCTGACACTCCGCTTCCCTTGTGACAAAAAGGTTTCAGAGGAGGGGATCACTGAGGCGCAGGACCCCTGTGCTTCAGTTAGGTCTCTGCTTTTGAGGAAGTGGTGTGGAAAGAAGACTACAAACCTCATAGCATAGCTCTCTCCGGTATAATGCTCAGAGACACATTTCTTCAAGTTTAGGTAGGTGATGCAGAAAATATCAGAGGAAAAGACCCATATCAGGGCCCAGCGTCCCCACGTGCTGCCCCATTCAGGTCCTGCCCAGGGTTGTGAGCATAAAGCCCACCACAAGAAGCTGGCCAAGGGGAGTGCCTGGTCCATGGGCGTGTGTGGCTTGGGAGACCTTCCCATGGCTCACTGCCTGATACCTGGGGCTGGTTTAACATAACCCCTTCAGATGGATTATGCTTTAGATAACTGCGTTTTTCCAGAAGATAAGCACCCCAGGTTTTCCTTTTCAAGTCCCAGAGGCTTCTGTGTTAAAATTTCTGAGTTTCCAGTCTCCCCCAAACAAATGTCCAGTGCCACCACTGTTGTGCAAACCCCTTATGCAACCACTTGCATTTGATAGGTTCACCTCCCTCCTGGGCCACCCTACCACACTACCCCAGCCTCCTCCTCACCAGAGAAAGTCTGGAAGGACAAGCAGCAGGGCCCATCACCACCAGCCAGGACCCTGCATTCCTAAGGTGTAGAACTCTACTCCCTTTACCTTTTTTTTTTTTTTTAAAGCAAAATATACTTAAAGATTTTTGTCCTCACGCATTCTAATTCTCTTTCTCTCTAGAAATGGCTCAAACCTAAACTAGGAGAAGCACTCTGGTCATGTGTGTTCTTGTGTGCTGGAGACTTCTGTAGAGGGTTCTTTGTTTTGCTTTGAGAACATACTGTAGGTGCACTTCACTTAGCAGAATGTTGTCATAAATAATTAAAACTGAACTGCACCTGCTCAAAATCAAGCAGCATTTTCCTAGCAAGCCCCCTCAGTCTTCCAGCATATTTGTAATCACTAATTCAGATTTGCAAAATGCTCCTTACCCATAATAATGATGTTGTTCTTATTTATTTTGAGATTGCATGTCCCTGGGGGCTCAGGCGCTTTCTGTACTTATTTACAAGACTATCTTAATTGACAGAACCAGTTAACCACCAGGATTTTGACCACCGTTCTTCTACTTAAATTGCATCTAAATAAATCACTGAAGCTGCATCCAATACAGGGGTTGTCAGTGAGTGTCGCATATGGTTAAAATAATCCCAGGAGCCACAAATTTAGTGCTGTAACTCTTCCTTTCCAACCAGTACCACCTAATGCAATTTTTTGCCTACTCATTATTTTTTAATTTTTTTTTCACTTTTTTAACAAAAAGCCAACCTGCTAATCTCATTATAAAGACTGAACCAAAATCAAAAGGACAAATCACTCCTCTGCCTCCCACTTCCACCAATAAGCAGGAGTTGCAGATGACTAAAGTATTTTCACATGCAAGTTTCCAAGGCACTCACTGTCCAGATTTGCCTTATACCTGTTTCACACTTATCTGCCCCTTACCTGACCTTAGGGACAGGTTCATAGGCTTTCCTCATTTTTCTCGGGATTGGCTTTACACATGAATTTTTAAACATTAAAATAAAAAGGCAAAAACGTTTGCAGAACCAAATAATCCTTTAGAGATGGGTGTGGGATTTCAGAAAACGGGCTGCAGGACACTTCCAGGTGGGGTGGAGGATCATGCAACCACAGAAATAATGGAGTGGGGCTCGTGTGCTCAGTGAGAAAGGGTCCTTTCACACGTCCCACTGCAGTCATGGAGAACTCATCTCCAACGGGGAATCTGAGCAAAGGCACACTCTGTGTTACCCTTGATGCAAGCTTCTCAGATGGCTCCCAGTAATCACCATCATGTTGGCATTTCTGTCTTTGGGTTATCTCCTCCCTAGTACCCTGCTTAGTAACAGAAAACAGCAAAAGTGCTGGAGGATCATGCCCATGATTACGGCACAAAACCCTGTAACTTCAGTGTTCCTCTACCTTCTCTCTCTCTCTCTCTCTCTCTCTCTCTGCCTCCTCTTGCTTGCTAAACCTGATGACTGTGCAGTTTCCCTATGGAGAGGCCCATGTCACAAGGAACTTTGGGCAGCCAATAGCTGAAAACTGGAGAGGAAGTGAATCCTGAGAACAACATGGGCAGGTCCTTCCTCAGTTAATCCTTCAGGTGATAACCCAGCCTTAACTGGAACCTTGATTACAGTCCTGGCAGACACCTAGAGACAGAAGCACTTGTTAAGCCACCTCTGGACTCCTGGATTCCCATGACAACTGTGAGATAATAGATGTTGCTGTTCAAAGCCTCTACAGCATAGGGCAATTTTTCTTATGCAGCAAGAGGTAACCAATACGCCCATTCAGTTCCAAGTGCACCAAAGGATTTCATAATAAGGTTTCCTAAGTCATCATATGCTAAATTCTTAAAGCTCTCTCTATATTCAACAATTTAGAGATTCCATATACTGTATCTCTTCTTAAGACACTCTTCCTTCCAACTCAGCCCCAAATCTCTCCCAGATGTCTCATTCTTTTCCCACAGAGCTCACACTACCTCTCCTTGCAGATCCATAGAACATAAGATGTTCTCATTACTTCAGGTGCATCAGCATCCCCTGATTGCCAGCTCTGCTGTCTACCTCCCCTTGGACCAAGGCCTCTGTGCCCTTAGACTACATCCTGGCCTCTTTAGTTTCCCCAGAGCCTCGGACACTGCCCAGTACAGAGGTGCTGAATCAACATCGGCTGAGTGAATGGACAAAGATTCAAAGGAACATTCAGAAATATCTCCAGGAAGATGCTGTCAATTTCCAAAACTCAAATGAGTGATGAGACTCAATTTCAGGACATGATGATGGGCTCTATAGACTCCTCTAAGATGGAAAACAGAGGCCTGCCTCTGTCATCTTCTAATGTTCTCTCCCAATAAATAATTTTTCACACGCCTGTCTCTAGTCCAAGTCCATCCACTATTACTGAAATCCTGCTCACACAAGGCAACTACACTGAAACTTCTCAAATTCTACATCAGTTTGTTTTACAGGCCATAAAGCATATAGAAAACAGACTCTCAACTTTCGACCCTTTAGTTATTAAATTCTCCTCACATAAAGAACAACACAAATGGGGACTGTACTTTAAAACTGCATGCAAGTCCAGGGTAATTTTTTAAATATCAAACATCAACACAATACATTATAATTACTGGTTTTTTCCAAAAATACTTCTTCTAGTCTCACTAACCTCAAAGGGTTTTCAAACATAAGCAAACATTTAAGAAATACAATATTTGAAAGCTTCATTCTACCTTATAGCCTCCAATGCGATGTTCCTGCTTAAATTCCTTTCCGTTTTTCAGCCACCTCATCGTCGGAGTTGGATTCCCCCCAGCGGGACAACGGAACTTGACCGTGTTGGCCGCGGGGACAGCATGCAGCCGCTTCTCCATCTTCTCCGTGTTGGTCCAGTACGGTGCTCCTGAATTGGAAGACGACATTTACATTTATGTTCATGGAAAATTGCATCTCCATAAGTAAGTTCCAAAGCAGGTAAGCTCATTTTATTGTGTATGGAAAGGGTCTGATACTTTTAAATCTTTGGATAATATTTATACGAGGAACACATTTTCAGGAGTCTAGTCCAGCTGGCCTCGCAGAAGGTCCCTTGAGGGCCTGCTTATTGGCTTATGCCTATTAAGAAGGAAAAAAAGCATTTGAGGCACCTTCTTCCTCTTGTTGTTGGTGCCAGAAAATAATTTCATGTCAAATCATATTTTAAAATGTTACTTTATACTCCTAGTAAGAACATATGCAATAACAACAGCTCAGCCTTCCAAAAATATATCATTTTAGATCAAAACACCTATTAAATGATCACATGTACACAATAGTAAAAGTAGGCCATCCTCAACAGCCTCATCAACTTACCCATCAGTTTTCCTTTAAAGGGAGATCAATACTGTAAATTATCATCCTAGTATGATAAGACAATCCAAGGAGGCATCATTAATTTCCCAGTGCAAACACAAAATACCATAGCACCAAATGTATTTTAATTTTTAAGTGAAAGAAAATGTTTGCCTCTCCAATGGTGGTTATGTGAACCCCATAACTCTATTCCCATGCCTAAGCTGATAAATTCATAGGTGGCTACCAACTAAATGTTATCAAGAGTTGTGCCTGCTAAATGGCCCTTGTACCCATAAAGACAAGTGATTGAGAAACCAAGAAAGGAGCTAAATTTTAAAATCACCAAGTGAAGTACTGTTTTATAAGAGTCGCAGCATCGACTCATAGTGTGTATATTTTACATACCTGCTAATAATGGCTAAAGACTGCTATTGATTGAATGTTGCTTACTTGCCAAACATTGCACTAAGAGCTTTTACATTTTTAACACAGTAATACATTTTTAACACAGTAATCCTCACAACAATCCAATGAAAAAGGCACTATTATTATCCCTGTTCACAGGTAGGGTAACTAAGGAACTAAGGAGGACAGTAATCTGCCAAAAGCCACAAAGCTCCCAAGAAGTGCAAACAGGATTTGAGCCCAATCAGTCTGATACCAGAGCCCACTGTTTTTGGCCTCACTCTCCATCATTACCAAGACCCAGTTTCTCTAAAGGGTTAGAACCCATGGCTTCCACTACATGATATGGAATACTAGAGTGCAGGACAGCAAACCTGGACCAAAGGCACACATTTTCTCCTTTATTACTGCCCAGAACTTCCACTGAAACCTTGGTCAGAAACTTAACTGTTCACATGTAAGATTCTCTCCTAACAAACTGGAATTCACAGTCCCTGTACTCTCTTGCCCTAAATTCCATCAACAGGCTGCTTCATACCTCTGCTGCTTTCTGGTGAGGGTTAGACTAAGCGACAGCACACACACTCCACAAACCACAACAAAAATGGTCTTCGTTTCTGATGCAGGCTTAGAAGTGTCCTCTCCTCTATAGAGGCCACAGTGGGCCAGTGGGCAGTAACAATCCTAGCAACCACACTCTTGTATTACAATTAGAAATTAAAATAATTGCATCCCAAATGCCTACCCCTACCCTTACTGCTTGCTCTTGAAATCTGCGATAAAAAGTGGGGCTGAGATTTCTGTATCTTATTTATCCTTGTGAACACCCAAGTGGCAAGGTGGTAGGATTTACATGGCATCATGTGATGCCAAGCCAGTGCAAAAAAGGCAAAACCATAGTCAGTCATCAAGTAGCAGAGAGAGAAAGAAAGAAAGGAGGGAAGATAAGGGGAGAGAAGATGAGGCTATGTTCTTTCCTTTGAATCCAGCTGCATTTGCAATGAGCAGACAACCTGGGTAGCCATTTGGCTTTGAGTGTCTAATGTCCATAAACATCTCTTCTTTTGAGATCTCACCATGGAGAATTTGACTCCCACTTATCACAAGACTCTCAGGACCTGACATCTATGAAAACAATCCTAATAATCTTTCATTTTATAAAAGCTTTTACTTTGAAAACTCCATCCACATCCACTGAAAAGAAACCATTGAGAACACAAAATAAATAATGAGCTTTGTCACTACACAAAGACGTTTATAAATCTGACCTGCATGAAAAGCATACCACATGCTGTCAGGTGTCTGCACTCGTGGCATTTGTTTAAGTAAACACAATAGCCTATTCACATGAATTAGCTAAATATTAATGTAGTGACTCTTTTAAATAGCATCAATTACCACTAAGCTGATCCTTTAGAATGTTTTTCACATGAATGAAGTCAACAGATACGTGCTTACATACCGTTAAGTATGATTTTTATGTTCCCAAAAAAATCAAAAAATAGAACTCGCTTTAGGGAACTAGGAATGTTGATCTTTTCTAATCCCACTGGGCTAAGCCATCAGTGAAGCTGCACCTAGCACAGAGGTTGCCCCGGCCATGTGCACCGCATAGGCCTGGACTGTGACAACAGCATACTGGCGACCAGGGTCTTTGTCCTGGCACCTAAGGCATAACTTAAGGACTCGGGTAAAAGAATTTTGCTGGAATTTCTGGCAGGGTGACACTTCCCTGTGGTGAAATTTCAATCATTAAAATTGTACCTATAAAATCTGTTCACCCAAAACAGGTATCCCAACCACATGTCAGGGTGTGGGCACAAAGTTTCAGCTCAGTTGCTGAGGTTCAAGGTGGGAGGGGACACCATGAAATCAAATCACCAACATAGGAACAGATCCTCTACATGGCTACAGCTTGAAATCGAATTGCACAACAGTCCCTCAAGAGCTGTGCATCGTGACTTGACAGAAAGGTCCACAAGACCAAGCCTTTTGAGGAGCTCTGTGTGCCCGTTGGTCCCCACCCCAGCCCTCCACCTAGGCTTATGTCTGTCTGGTTAGCCTCACTGCAGGGAACCCCACTGTCACACAAGCGTAACAGCCTTTTGTAACTAAGTCTCCCTTTAATACATCAAGCTCACAGAATTTTTTAACGATGGAAGGAAAGAACTATTATTTTACAATGGCTCCTCCTAGCCTAAAGGATCGGATGGTCTAGAAAAATAACAATATTGTAAGAATAATCCTATTGTGTTTCCTTCTGCCACAGCTTTGTGTCCTCTGTATTCTCTTCTCTCTTCAATATTTCCTGCTAGTTTTGCCTTCTAACCACATGGAAATGCCAAAGCACCTTGGACACGCCAAATGCTAAGAAGGCCTCTTTCATCCCAGGGATCGGCAACAGCTTCAACAACTCTCATTTGGAGACAGAAACGATGTAACAAATTAAAGATCCACGAAAACAGGGATGACCCTTGTACATAATAGATGACCAAAAGAGATGTTTCATTAACATCCTCATTTAAGATGAATCAGCAAACCAAGGACAAACTGTTTGAAATCAAGTACAGGTATGTAAGTATCTCCCTTGGTATAACCTTAAGAGTATATGAAGACTGGATTTAAAGTCAGTTAATAAAGGGATAACTATGACATAAACTTCTGGGGGCATGCAAAATGAGTTATACTAAACTACCTGTAAACGAGTCAAGCTAAATCACAAATACAGTCCCTTAGGCTCTGACATCCTTAGATCTTCTAACATCATATATAGTAAAGAACAATGGTCTCTTAGTCATTAAATACTAATGATTAGCAAATAAAAGAACAGTAAGACCCAGCCACAATGAGTAAATAAAATTCAATTAATATACCTATTCATTACAATTGTTACATTGAAATAGTTACTGCCTGTATTGGGCAATACTATGTACCCCCAAGTCCTCATATACTTTTGATGGGGCTGAGTTTGGCACTTGTTATTGGCTTGTTGTCTAGCACCAGGATTGGCAATGTGAGTGCTGTACCCGCCCAGGGGTGGAGCCAACATACAGTGTAAATGAGGCGGGTCTTCCTCTTGCTTGCTTCCGCCCTCCCTTGCCAGCGCACTTTGCTGCTTGCAGCCGCCATGAACGGCAGCCCCACCCTGCCATGCTGACTTGGAGCCAACTAAGTGTGGACTGAAACTCCTGAGAAACTGTAAGAATAAACCTTTCCTTCCCTAATTTTGTCTCCACAACAAGGAAAAGTAACTAAAACACTGCCCATTAGTGATAAAGTAGAATTTTACTTTCATGCAGCAGAAGTCTCTTAAAATTCAGTTGATCAAAGAGATTTATAACCTCCACAGGAACTTCCTGGCTAGTACTCCAGCACAGCCTTGCTTTACCACTGCTACCCCACACTGAAAACTCAGCCTCTTTGTCACTGATGTAGCTTCCACATCAGGATGTCCCTGTCCTGGAAAGCATTCCTGGCCATGTCCGCTGACTAGCAAGGAAGGAGAAGCTCAGGCTGTAGCTTGAGCCACTTTTAGCCTATAGAGAAGGTACTCTGGGGCTGATGGATGGAAAGATGGACCATGATCATTAAACACCTTGGTTATAAAGTGAGAGAGATGTCCTCATAAAGTCTCTCACCATTCTAACATTCTTTCCAGTTATCTATCTTTGCGCTAGGTAGGTATAGATTCTGTCAACAAATGGCATGATTAGAGGGGTTTTGTTTTGTTTTGTTTTGTCTTGACAGTCTTGCTTTGTGTAGTTCAGGCCAGCCTGACTATGTAGCCCAGGCTGGACTTGAACTCATGACGACCCTCCTGCCTCTGTCTCCCAAGTGCTAGGATTACAGATATATGCCACCACATCCAGCTAGAGGGGTATTTTTTGAATCTGGAATTTAATGAGAAATCATAGACTGGTAGGCCTTATTCCCACAAAAACCCTTACCCCAATACTAACATCTAAGGTTTATGTTCTATAACCTCTGTCCTGCACCAACAAGAAAGTAGAGTTCAATGTTTTAAAGGAAAAACATGGAATCATATTACAACACTGTACGGAAAAAAGACCTTGGTGACCATCTGCCCTGTTAACTGATGTGATCAATGTCACCCAGAAAGGTTAAGTGATTCGATCAAGGCCACAGAGCCAGGGGCCCGGCTACAGCTAGCCCAAGTTTCCAGCTCCCTGAACGCTGCTCTTTCCACCACTCCAGGCTGCCCTGTGAACTCTCCCATGGTAATTAAGTCAAAAGTTCAAGATTTATGTAAGCTGTAGACGCCGATGACTGCCAACTGTATTTTTATTGATGCGAAAATAAAAAATAAAATAGCCTGTTTCAGCTCCTAGATTAAGTCTCAAAAACTCCCTAAAGCCCCACTAAGGCCTCTGTCTTAAATCTATAATTAGGGCTTTTAAAAATATCACTAATCAGGACATTTGGATGCTTTGACCCCTGGTGGGGGGTGGGGGGGGAATGTCACTATCCTTGCTGTGGACCACAGTTCATTTGTTTTCAGTTTGGCATAAACTAAGAGAAAACAAACTTCACAAAGTTTGGAAATAGAGGGCGTGATTATGAGGAGGTGCATCTGTGGCTTTACTTAAGAAGTCTCATTCAAACAACTCATGGCATTCAATCAGAAACACATTTTTTTTTTTAAACGAGGCAACTCACCCACAGTGAAATGTCTTGAGTCCACGGAAAGGCCAGTTATCCCATGGGAATTCCCAGCAACTGCCTTCAAAGGAAGACCCTCCAGCCAACGGCTGTGCCCCTGGACTGGGGTGGGGGCAGGGTGCTAAGAAGGCAAAGCTCTACAGTAGAAACCATCACCAGTGTTTGTGATAAAACACCCTAACTAACTTCTCGATGAAGCTTTCCCTATGAAGAACTTCCAAAACCGTTATGTTTTGGCCATTTTATCTGTTTTGTGTTTGTCCTTTTCAATTCCTGGAAATGCTGACAACTAAGAACTCTGTGTTCACCAACTTAGATAATATCTCTACCAAGTAAAAATCCCAATTAGAACAGAGGTAGCTAAAACCTATTATCATTAACAGGTTAACCAGTGAAATAAGTCTGGACTCCTGAGAACTAAGTACCTTTGTTTTCCTTAATTACTTCCCAAAAAAATAATTTGCCTTTCTCTCAGACATGGAGTATGGGAATCTGCAGGTCTCACAGGTCTCAATAGGAGTGAAACCAAAATAAAAAATCTCAAATCTCTCCACCTCTCCCCATTCACACACTCCAGACAGAACCTGGCCAGCAGCAAGAATCTTGAGGCAGCCATTTTCGTATCATCTCCTCTGCTTCAGCAACAGAACTAAACTTTGCTAATCATGATTTTCTCAAGAACTCTCACGTCTCAAGCTCTTCAGAAACATTATCACTAAACATAAGCTGAAGGTAATAAAAATCTGTGAAGTAAAGAAGCATACAAGTCGACCTACTTTGCTGCCAGAGAACTCATCAAGACAACCAGTACCTAGGGAAGGAAAGGACAGGTTAAATTGCACTTTCCTACACTAAATCATAAATTCTGAACCTTTCAAAATCCTAAACCTGGATGTGTTTCAAAAATCAGCATTTGAAACTATAACCTTCTAGCCAGCGAAAATGTGTTTCACTGAAGGGCATGTGTAGCTGCAGTATTTCCTGCCAGCCAGGCTTATAATGACATCACAGGATTACTCTGCTTGGAGAAACGTCTAGTGCTGGCAAGTGTGAGGTCATCAGTCAGTCAGCTGCTAAAATACGACCAGAGAATGCCCTTCACATCTGTGAACTTTACTTGGGGGTATTGGCCAGATCACCAATCAGCCCATTCCAGGGTTTTCTATGCATATGCAACAGGATGTTATAGATGCTGGGCAGACTCCACCAAAAACACATATGCACGCTTCAGCAGTTTGCCATACTCATAAATGTCTGAAAGCTAATGGCCACCAATTTGAGTGCCTCTTGTATTAATCTCATGATGTCTCAATAAATTTAGTTTTCTTTTCCTGAAGTATACATTTTTTGGCATTTTTGAGGGGGAGGTTTGTTTGGGTTTTTGTTTTTGTCTTTTTGAGACAGGGTCTTGCTATGCAGTTCAGGCTGCACTTGAGCTCACTTTGTAGCCCAGACTGGTCTCGCACTTGCAATGATCCTCTTGCCTCAGCCTCCTGAGTGCTAGGATTACAGGAGTGCACCACCATGCCAGGCTCCGTCAGATCTGTATTCTAAAGAGTCTTATGTTCAGTAAGTTTGGAAAAGCCTGAAAAAGGCAAGATTAAATGGTTGTTTTTCTGTAGACCTCCTCAGAGGTTGTACTAAGCTGTTGGACACTATACATCTCCAAGAAAAGGTCACATTGCAGGCAGTGTTTCCTAAATTTATTTCAAAATAAAAATTTACTTTTGATGGTACATTATTCTGAAATAGGGTACCAAGGAGTATTCTTTGAGAAACACCAGCTTACTTTTTTCATGTACAGACCAGACCTGAATATTGCTGTACCTTTTTTTTTTTTTTTTGCGTCACCGGGGATTGAACTCACAGCCTTGCGCCTGCCAGGGCAGGCGCTTAAGGCACTGAGCCAAACTCCCGGCCCTGGTTTTTTGAGGCAGGGTCGCACTATGTAGCTCAGGTCGGCCTTGTGCCACGTTGCAGCCCAAGCCGGCCTCGATCTCACAATGCTCCGCCTACCTCAGCCTCCCAAGTGCTGGGATTAAAGGCATGCGCCACCACGCCTGGCTTGCTGTCCCTTTTTTAATAAGATCCACAAATAATGTATGTAAGTCTATAATTTCACAAAATATTCATTCAACATTTTTGAGGGTTCTTGTCCTCAAAAAGTAAACAGTCTACTGAGAAACACAGGCCTGAGATGCTAGATCATATTGAGCATAATACAATAAAGGACAATGGGCGAATGGTCAAAACAAGCCAGTTGTTCTGCCTGTATGAACAAGGACATCTGGTCAGTGAGGAAGAGTTGAGAGTTAAGAACAACCTGACTACTGCAGAATATTTCCACAAAAGTCAAACAAGACTTTGATACTAATAGATAGTTTCTCAGCCAAAGTGAGGCAATCCTCCCTTACTTTCTTATTTTTTCTCTCTTTCTTTCCTTCCTTTACCTTTGTTGTTCTCCTTTTCCTTCCCACTTAGTGCTGGTATTAAACCCAGGGCCTCATCTTAGTTCTTGATGCTATTTTTGCCACTCTATTTGGTTCTCATGCTTTCTATATTCTATACAAAATCTAAGAAGATCTGTACCTAGCAGAAAATCTTGCCTTCTTATTTGTAATCACCACAATTAGATAGACAGTAATCTAGCATCAGCAAAAGAAATGACCGACAATATGTTTTCTTAGAGCTAGAAGATACAGAACTATACATGCAATGTTGTATTCCAAAAATCTCTCCAACAAAGCCCCCCCAAAATGTCACTGCTAACACAGGGTCACCAGAGCATCATTTGTCAACTTTCCTAAAGAAGTACATTCAAGTACACCCCAGCGGCATATCTAGACAATCAGAAGGCACCAAAGGAATCAATGTGGACACGTGGATGTTTCCAGGTGGTTGAAAATGCAAAGAATTTGGTGCTTCTGCAATTTTCCCTATTAATCAGGTCAGGCATTTGACACTTTAGGTGGCAAAAAATCATTTTAATGGCAACATCCCCTTTCCTGCCTTGCCAATTACCCCACCATGGCATTCCTGCGTTCACACAGGCCACAGCTGCTTAATCTCAGTGGCCCCAGGCTCCACCTGTGAATCAGACCAGCCTAATCACACTAACAGATGGCAGAGGCCAAGTAGCCAGCTAAGAACTGCTATCACTTTAAATAGCATCTAATGTTTCACAGGCACCAAACAGAGGCACCTCCCGACAGCAGTATCTCCCTGGTACAGCTAACACTAGTCCTTAATCACTGCAGAGCACTCATCTCAGGACAGAGCTGTTGTCATTCGAGAGCTAATTACAAAAAGCCCTGCTTGCAAGGTGAAAGCATGGCAAACACACTACGGGCTGGCAATGGTAACGCGTGGCTCCCTTCAACCTGGCCCTTGGACATGGCACAGGGCATTCAGGCCGGTGGCCACCACGCAAACCCAGAGTGCACAGCTGTCCAGCCTCCTGAGTCAGCAGAGAGTGGTGCCCTCCACTCAGCCCAGTGGGTACATAACCTATACCTGCTGCTCAGTCCAACGCTTACTGTGGGTTCTCTGTGATGTGTTCCCAGGCAGGGCACGTGAGCACCAGGACAGCCACACCAAGGGCAATGGCACCCATATGCGTCACTTAAGAGCTATAAACAACTATGCAAACAGTCTCATTCTGCCCCCAGCATGACCCTGGGACACCCATAGGCAATGGACCTGACGCAAAGCTCTGCCTTCGGTCACTGAGTCACAGTTTTCAGAGTAACTGCTCTGCCCACCTTCCCAGGTGACTGGAGGTGTGGACTGAGCCCAAAGTCAGCACGGAGGCTGTCAGAACAGGCCCTTGACTTCTCTGCCTCCAGCTTTGAGCCAGATCCAAACAAGTAAAGATGCAAGCAATGTGCTCTGCCATATGAGAGTTTAATGATTATCAATAATAATAACCCCTCCAGAAGGCTGGCTCAAATCATAGAGAACACACTCACTCACCTCATCTCCTGCTGTTTTACGCACAAGAGAGGTAATGCTAAACTCAAATTCAGGGAGGATCTTGCATATCCTTGAGTCATAAAGGTGAGTGGTTCTCACACTTTAGTTACTCCTGGTTTCTGCTCAGTGGGTTTGAGAACTGTAATTTCCAACAAGTTACCAGGTGATACAGATGCAGCCCACCTAGCGGCAGCACTTTGGCCAGCTTCTTGCCAAAAAGCAAAAGCTACCCAAATCAAAATATTTCCATTTTTGCCCAGGCTCCTAAGAGACTCAGGGACAGATCTGTCTTTAACACATTTATCCTAGGTGCCTAATAACATCTATCGTCTCTCCTAAGTGACAATAATGAAAATGCAGGCAGGTGATTTACAGATGGAGGTAGGAGGGTGGGTGGGGAGGGAAAGGAAAAGGGGAATAAAAAAGAATGAGATGTGTTAAGTGCATGTCCCTACTCCCTACGATGTAAACTTCACATATACCAAATGTGCACTAACAGTTTTTTTAAAAGCATTGGGACTAAATAATTTTTTCCACAAATGATACAGAAGCAGTTAGACACCCACAAATTTTAAAAAAAAAATCTACACACAGAACCTACAAAAATTAACTTAAATTGACCACAATTGTGATCTAACGTAAAACAAAAAACTGTAAAACTTCTCTGAATCAACACAGAGGTGACCTTGGATTTGCTGAAGTCTTTTCAGATGTGAGATCAATGGTACAACCCATGAAAGAACTCATAAGCTGAACTCGATGTAAATTAAAAATTTTGCTCTGTGAGACACACTGTCAAAAAAAAAATGAAAAGACAAGCCACAGACCAGAGAAAATATTTTCTAAAAACAAAAGACTGTATCCAAAATATACAAAGAACTCTTACAATTCAATAACAAGAACACAACCCACTTAAAAAATGAGCCAAATGCCTTAACAGACACCTCACCAAAGAAGACACACAGCATGACTGACTGTTAATGCAATCAAGCAGATAAAGAGTATTTTACATCATCCATCAGGAGTGAAATGCAAATTACAACAAGGAGATACCACTACACACCTACTATAATGGCCAAATTCCAGAATACTGACAATGCCAAACACTGGTAAGGGCAAGGAACCATCAGTACTTACTCATTGCTGGAAGGAATGCAAAATTATACGGCTACTTGGGAAAGCAAGTTGGTGGCTCCCTACAAATCTGAACATACTCTTACCATATCACTAATTCCACACTCCTTGGAACTTACCCAAAGAGTCCAAACCTTACATCTAAACAAAAACCTGTACACAGATGTTTGTAGCTGCTTTATTCACACCTTTAAATTAGGTAAATTGTGGTACATACAGACAAAGGAATAGTACTGAGTACTGAAAAGAAATGAGCTCTAATGAAAGTCAAAGAGGGAACTTAAGTACATATTACTAAATAGAAGAAGCCAATCTGAAAAGGCTACTTCGCCTGTGATTCCAACTACATGACATTCTAGAAGGCAAAACCCAAGACAGTAAATAGATCAGTGGTTGCCAAGGTTTAGTAGGGAGGAAGACATGAATAAGTGGAGCACAGGAGATTTGTAGGCCAGTGAAAACTGCTCTGTATAGTACTATCATGGTGGCTACAGGTCATTACACATCTGTCCAAATCCATAGAAAGTACACCACCACGAATGAACCCAGCGGAAATGATGAAGTTTGGGCGATTACAATGTGCGAACATAGGTTCATCACCTGTAGCAGACACTCCACAGCCTGGTGAGGATGCTGACAGTGGGAGAGATTATTCATGTATGAGGGCATGAGGTTATGGGAAATCTCTGTAACTCTCCCTTAATTTTGCTATAAACCTCGAACTGATCTTAAAAAGTCTATTTTTAAAACCCTGTGCCTATTTTAATAACTAATGTAGACCTTGTTTAAATGTACTTAACAGACAAAAATTCTTTTGAGAAAATGTAGAATATGCCACATAAGCACAGAACCCCACTCACCAACGTGCCATCCCCGCAGGAAAATTCCAGTCGTGTCATTGGTGAATGTGACCAAAGCTATATTTTATTTTCTTTATGGAGCAAGCATTCATAAGCACTCTTCTGACTACTGTACAAATATTAACTCATTTAGTCTTCCTAACAACCCAGAAAGTATTACTACTATTCCTGTCTTACAGTTTAAGAAACAAAAATGAGAAAAGGATAAAAGGAGGGAGGTGAAACTGAAGGAAGGGAGAAGAAAAAAAAATGAGAAAAGAAGGATAAAATGGAAATGAAACTTTGTAAATGAGGAGGGGAAAAGGGGTTGGAGGGGAAAGGAATGGGAAAAAAAGAGGTACCAAGCTATATCATGTACAGGTACAAATTCCCTATGATGAATGTGATTAGTATGTAGATCGAAATTGTACCAATAAACAATAATAATAACAATAGTGATAAAAAAGAAACTAGCACAGAAGTTAAATGAGCAACTGAGAAGTGGTGAAGCAGGACTCAAACCCAGGCTGCCCAGCTCCACGACACCAGTCACTTCCTTACCCACTAAGGGAACAACCTCCCAAGTGTTAGTGCTTGGTAGTAACTAACTGGTTTAAGATAAACAAACAACCCTCAGGCCCATTCCCCATTCCTGTCTACAAGGCAAGGAATACTTTCCTTATTTCTGCTTCCATGGGGCACACGTTTTAGAAGGCCAGGTTTCCTCAGCCTCAGCTGACATTTTGGACAAGATAATTTTCTGTCACAAAAGCTAAGCTGTACATAGTAAGACACTGTATTCACCAGCAGCATTCTTGGTCTCTGCCTGTGAGATTTCACTGGTACCCTTCCCAACTGTGACAAGCAGATATTGCCAAATGTTCTAGAGGAGCAGGGCTAGGCAATCAACCACAGTCAAGAACCACTGGGTTCAACCAAGCACAATCAATGGTTGTGAAGAAAACCAGGATGGCACACAGTCCTACTAGTTTTATGTCTCCAAACAGTGAAAAACCAAAGAGAAAAAGGAAAACCAAGGAAAGAAAAGTAGTAACTGGTTTGAACAGAGTGACACAAGAAAAGACGAGCAGAGGAAAAGGATGTACAGCAGCACTGGTTTATTCATCAGTTTGAAAGTTGGGACAGTAGAAACAGCGGGGGAACAGCAAGGGACACGGGATACGACATGGCGCCGAAGAGTTGACAGGAAGACAGGTGACAGCCAGGACTCTTGGGGACCTTCAGAGGTAGGCAGTTACTTACTCTTGTTGTTACTGTTCTCACTGACAAAATCTTCAGAGCCATCTGTGTCGTCCTCGTCGTCTCCGGATGAGATGGCATCTGTGTACAAAAGAACATATCCATGGAGGCATTTTTGCAAAGTCAAAGTTTGCGATTATCTACAACTAAGTCATCTATGCTCGAAAGTGAATTCAACAACCCAGGAGCCCACAGGGAAAGTCTCTAACTATGTTTAGCTAATATGGTTTTAATGGCTTAAAGTGTCTCACTGTGAT
Organism: Dasyprocta punctata; assembly: GCA_004363535.1. Lineage (NCBI taxonomy): Eukaryota > Metazoa > Chordata > Mammalia > Rodentia > Dasyproctidae > Dasyprocta > Dasyprocta punctata. The sequence continues at coordinate 118,835 of RJWM01001236.1, forward strand.
GACAGTTGGTCTCTATTATGATTTTGTTTTCTGCTTTCACATTATTTAAACATGCTATAAAATTGGATACACTGGAACTAGATCTTAAGCTTCAAACAGATTCAAGTCTCCAAAAAATTTACTGACTGTGTAATAGTCAAAAAAATTTTTTTTCTGACCAAACTTTTCAGCATTTGGATCTCCTTCAAGAAGAGAATGAGTCCTTAACAAGACCTAGTCCCTCTGTCACCTTTCTGATAGTTACCTAGTGACCTAAAAGCAAAACTTTAAACTCCTCACTAAGAGGGACTATTTGGTCCCTCTCATGGCATGGGAGGAAAGCTGAGCAGAAACCCAAATTTTAATAAAGGAATCAGAAATCTGGAGCTTTCAAATTTCGATTCTATGTTATAAATGCCAAAGATATTGGTGATGTGGACAAAAAAAGAAAAAATATTCTGATTTTACATAAAAAGTGCTCTGTCTTTAAAAAAATGACAGTGTTACTTTGCACATGAGATCCGTTTCATTTGTAATGATTGGCTTCTCTGGTGCATCAGATTCTACAGGAGAATTTCAAATTAGATCAGGATTAGCAGGGTGCATAGTACACACCTATAGTACCCCGCTAATTGGGAGACTGAGACAGGATCACTTTGAGCCCAGGAGTCTGGGACCCATGTAGCAAAATAGCAACATCCCATTTTAAAAATAATTAATTAAAAATAAAAAAGATCAATAAAAAACTCCAAGGCTATGTGTCTCACAGCAGAGTAACACATCTCACTATGATTTCACTTGGCTGAAACAAATTCTACCCAGAAAATGACTACAGAGAAGAGAGAGCATAACACTCGCAGGCCAACTCACCTGTGATATTCACCATGAAGTACCAAGTTTCACTGTCTACAGTCCTAGAGACAGTACAAGCATAGAGGCCGGAGTCTCTAGGTGTGGCGCCTTTTATCTGCAAGTATTCCCCAATAAGTACTGTCCTATTGTTGGGCCCCAAGTGTACCCCATCCTTAGTCCAACTGATCAGGGCGGCATCTTTCAACAGGCAGCGCAATTCTAGCGACTCCCCTGGCGCAGCCACGTAAACTTCTGGTTGAGAGATTTGGTATTTGGTTGGTGGCTCTGCAGAAAGGTGGGAGAGAGAAGATAGAGACAGATGGGAAGGAGGGAGAGGAGAGAATGTCCAACAAAGGTCAGTGGAGGCCCATTCATTCCCAGGCAAAGCTGTTCTAGTTTTGCAAACGGTCCCAGGAAGCATCTATCTCCCCCTGCACCCCAGGACGCCAGGACGCAGCTCTCACTTACAGGGTAGATTTGAGCATCACAACAGCCACCAGAGGAAGCACCCTCAAAACCTGCCCTGCCTCGGTGTCCACATACTGTACTGCTTTAAAATCAAACTGAAACCCAGTAAGGAAGGACATTCCGCAAGTAAATATTTAAGTCAATTGCCAAACCAAAGCCTTCTCGCACTGTAACACCTGGGAAATCCCATTACTGTGGAACTTTTTATTCATAAAAACATCCATTCTTACAATTTACTCATTCGTCGTGAACGTACGTGTGTACCTCACACAGACTCTTACTTATCTAACTATCTGCACTATATTCGGTCTGTTTTCACAAAGTCAAGTTGCTTAAAATGAAATGTCTCGAATGCAAGGGAAATGAATGAATCCTTCCATGAACTGTTGTGCTGTCAGGAGTTTTCATGAGCACACAGAATGAGATCAGTATTGTGCTGGTCAAGAGACTTAATTCTGTGCTGGGTGAGCTGGAACATGCTGTGTTGTTTTGTTTTTTCCTTCAAGATGATAAAAGTCTAGAGGTCCTAACACCAGAAAACAAAAAACAAAACAAAACAAAACAGCAAAAAGGTCATGACAGCTGAGTAGTAGTCTCCCGTGTGCAAACACATCTTATAACAACAGTGAGTGCTACCTACCCCTCACTCCACAAAACAAAGCCAGCACCACCTGCCCACCAAACCCATCGCACACATCCAGGGGTCTTCAGCCTCCTCTGTATCCTGTGCCTTTCTCATCTTTCTCCTTTCTTCTTCTCTTTCCTGCTGAAACTAACTCATCCTTTGAGACTCAAATCCAGCAGTGCCATCTATGACGAGTGACCCTGCATCAGCCAGCCGGCCAGAAATGACTGATCTCAGCCTACACATGCTTGCTTCCCCAGCTCTAGGATGTGCATATTTCTTTAAGAGTGTGTCCTGTCTCCCCAAGGAGTCACCAAGTTCCCAAAATAAGAGCTTTGATCTTGTGGGTCTTTGTGTCCCTCTACCTCCATCCCAGGGTATATTCAGCACACACAGGGAAAGTGGGTACATTGAATATCATCACAGTCCCCAAATATGCAGGGCCAGATGGGAACCAAGAAGATTCAACCCACACAACCGCTCCAAAAAAAGGTAGGAGGGGGCCACTGACCTTTATGAACAGCCAGAACTGCTGGCTAGGGTGTCCACAAAGGTCTGTGAAACATGCTTTCATCTCTACAGGGAGAGCCGTGAATGGTACGCAGAGTGTCAGACCCAGAAAACACAAAGCTTCCTTCCTAGAACTGGGCTGGCTCCAAATCTGGGCAGTATCACAAGGCAATTGTTTTGTTCAGAGCCCACTCAAAGGACAAGTCACCCATATGATTCAAATAAAATCAATTCATGTTCTGGTCCCACTATTTAAGAAGCAACTGGCCCAAGAAATCCCACCCCTCACTACCAGCCAACACCGGGGTCCCAGGACACCCAAAGGGCACCCCTCCAAAGACACACAATCCAAGAGCTCAGCTGTTAAGCAGTGCACAAACACGAAGAGATAACCATGCAAAATAAAATAGGAATCTGACTGAACATGGATAAACACACTCCCAAAACAAAGACTGCAAGAAGGTTCCAACTGGCAGGCAGGTTATGTTTCAACTATTTATTGAACACCTACCACAGGTGAAACTTTGTGCTGGACACTTGGGAATCAACAGGAGATAAGACATAGTCCCTGTCCCTGTGGAGATTCCACTGTGGTGGAGGTGACGGACAAGACATAGAAAATCTACAAAAAATATAAAATGTGTGAGGGGTCTTAAGCAGAAGAAAGAAAAACACAGCAAGACAGGAGCCCACCCACAAATGGTGGGCGAGGGCTTAGTCTATAGCAAGAGCTGGCCCAGGAGCCAAACCAGCCACAGCTTGCTTTTGTAAATAGTTTTCTTGGAGCACTGCCATACTCACTCACTTAGGTATTGTCTGGGGCTGCTTTTGCATTATAAGGGCAGAGTTCAGTAGTTGCAACAGAGACCCTATGGCCTGCAAGGATGAAAACATCTACAGTTTTGCCTTTAGGAAGCTTTCTACCCCCATGGTATTAGACAATCACAGAAGGCACTTCTCTCAACACAACCATTTGGGCTAAGAAGTGAAGGCCAAAGTAAAGTTAAAAAAAATATTGAGAACTTGATTGAAGACTCTCAGATCAGGTCTCAAATCAGGAGGCAGCCGAATTGAGTGCCTAACAGAAATAGTTTGAACTCTGGATCCTAAAAAGAAGAGAGAAAGGAAGAGAAATACGGATGGAGAGGAAAGAGAATTCAGTTTGGCCCCAAATCTCAGATCATCTGCAACTCCACTCCCAGGATCCTAGAGTCACTGATTCATTCATACAACATCACAACTGATAGAGCCCCAAAGGTTATTCAGACCAATCTCTTTTTGAGCTGCATAAAGCAAGGATCTATGTCATCTGGCTCCCGTATCTTCAATAATTACTGAGACAGCACCTGCAATGTTAGAAAGAATTTACATTGGATCATCCTTGGTCATAAATAATCAATATTTGTTATGATGACATCACATGATCAGCAAGTCATCAAGAATGTTCTGGAATTTGTTTTCCTCTGCCAAACTGATCATGAAGGATTATGGAGCAAGGAAGCAGCTGGTCTGAAGCAGCAAAGCTTCCTTCCCTGAAAGGGGAGATGCCTGGGCTCCTCCTGGCCCATCTGCTCCTGTCCTGCCCCTACGGTAAACAGAAGCCATGGCCCTATACCAGTGGTGACGAACTTTTTAGAGCTTTCAGTGATACAAACGGCCCACTGTGGCATGCATGCCATAGGTTCACCACCACTACCCTGTACTATGCAGGAGAATCATCTTAAATTACATTAAGAAAGAAGAGAGCATGAAGCAAGCCAGTTGCAACTATGATGCAGAAATCTCTCTCACCTGACAAAGGTAAAATAACTTCAGTTTTAAAGGTAAGTGTTTTCACTGAGAATTCCTTTCTTCATAAGAAATCAATGAAACACAAAGTGCTGCAAAAACAGAGTATCTGAGTTGCTGGATCAATGCCACCAAAAATACACCACCACCTGCCAGTTGAACCAGCAGGAGTGCAGGACGGTAAGGAATCATGGACAGGGGTTGCAACATGTTCAGAGCTAGACACAAATGTTTAGTAATGAGGCACTGCCCTGAATGCAAGAGGGTCATGCCCCTAGTTGAAGATCCTTCCCACCCTATCTAAACTCTCAACTGCAGGTTCCTCAAATGGTGAAGAACAGAAATAACCAAACATTCAGGTATTATTTGTGAGGCTCCAACTAGTCAAACAACATGAACTTGATCTTTCAACACTACCCCATTCAGTCAATGATGGTCACTGGCTCTGTGATTCTCCAAAGCTGAAAGTGTTCACCACGATTTTGAGTACCACCATGGATAGAAGACAGTCAGAGGGCATCTCAATATACAAAACATTTTTACTTCTGTTTTAAAGGTGAGATCCCATCTCAATGGGCAGTGATGATCACCTGACAAACTGAAAATAGATCTTGCTTCCAGTCAAAACTGTCATCCAATTTTCTCAATGAGATGATGTGCTTCAAGGAGTGTAAACTATCTTCCCCAAATACATCAGTAAAATAATGATATTCATTCATAGAAATTGAGACATCTCAATTTCAAAATTTCCAACAAACGCTGTCTTGGTAAACTCAGAAAGCACAGAAACTCTTCCCTCCTGAGTGGTTATTTCACGAAAGGCCCTGCTTGGGGATAAGTAGCATCTATAGTAAATAATGCAGCCACACACATCCCTGTCTGTCTTCAAAGTGTTGAAGCACATGCTAGAGAGAAGGGAGAAAGGGGTGGATAAAAGCAAAGGAATGGGAAGCAAGGAGGGGAGAGGTTGAAACAATAAGGAAGGAAGGAACAACTGAAGGGTAGTAAGCAGGAGAGCACAAGGAGGGTGCAAGACCACAATGGGGAATACCGAATACCAACCCATCCCCTCCAAGGCCACCAGTGCTCCTGCTGATCCGGCTTGCAGGTTCCTGATGCACGCATCAGAGATTTTTGAGCCAGCATGCCAAGAATATGGTGCCCACACAGCTGGCTCTGCCTTTCTACCATCCTGGATGCCATTTGGTTTCCCACGAGTATGAATTCTCTTCTGTGCTTTGTTTTGTGTTGTGGTTTCGTTTTATCATTTTGTTTTGAGACAGGGTCTCACGATGTAGTTCAGACCAGCCTTAAACTCACTATGTTGCCCAGGCTGGCCTTAAACTCTTGACCATCCTCCTGCCTCAGCCTCTCACGTACTGGGATTACAGGCATGTGCCACCATGGCCAGCTGTCCTCTGTGTCTGAACATCTCAGCTAGCTCAGGGCTGCTCCCTGAAAACTTCACTCATATACCCTGGCAATGCATCTCCATGTCCTGGGAGGATCTAAGACTGTCTGCTGGTCCCTCTGCACCAGGCATCCTGTACCCACCCTTCACCCCACCTGGCTCCCCTTCCATGCTGTGGCTGCTCCCTCCCCACCTCCGCCGAGCTTCCCAGCCTGTTCTGTGCAACATGACAGCTGACATGGGGCAAAGACGTCCCCGAGAACCCTAAACCATCCCTTTTAATAGTCATACTAACACTTCCTGGATTCAGTGTTTCTGATGCTGGGGCACACTGTTCACCTGGCTCCTCCCCTTCTCCTGCCAAAGCACTCAGCAGAAGGTTCCAGAAACCACTGTGCCCTGCACCCATCACTCCAGCAGATGTTTCTACAGACAGAAAATATGTTATCATAATATAAATCTATATTTAAAAAAGAAACAAGCAAGCTGGGAAACACACCCACTAGTGCTGGACACTCTCCGTCATGTTACATAAAACTGCTGAACAAACAAGGTGCCCAGTTTACTTTCTGGGCAGGCTCGACACACTCACTGCTCCCTGCCGCCCCACGAGGCAGTCAGGTGCTGTGCTGTGTAGACATTTGGCTGCATCTACGTGCATTTTCTCCTAGGGTTAGACACACTTGAGAAGCATCAACAGCGTACTGCACATCAGGCAGCTTCCCCAAAAATGACTACACTGACATTCAAAAAATGCAAGAGACAGATACTTCTACAGCTAGCCAACAAGTGAATGGTAGGAACAGCAATGGTCACCTGCACATTGCTAACCTGCACTGACCTTCCTTCCTCCCTAGGAAATTCCTCAAATCTATTTTCCTCAAGAGCCCCCAGAAGCTGTAACTGAGAAGCTTCCCTTTGAGAAGAAAGGGAAACTGAGACAGGGACCACCTGATTCAAGTCCCTCAGCAGATCTAGGCAGAGGTCCTGATCTTTGAGTGCAACATCACACTGATAGCACCATCAACAAGCTGCAAGAGTTTGCCTCTCTGTAAGTAAACAAAAGGAACCATCCTTGCCATATCGATCCTTGCCCTATTATGGATGTAGTGAGAAGAGCGAAACCCTGTAAAATGTCAGAAAAGGCTACGACTTATGCAGCCTCACCACGCACATCCAGCTGAAGTCATCACCAATGTCGTCAAGAAGGCCGTCTTGAGACGCCAAAGCAGCTAGAGAGAGTTTGCAAATGGTTAGCTGCTTCAGGTAACACTTTACGTTGCCAAGCCAGCGATAGCAGCACTTCAGACTGTCACTTTTTATAATGTTTGCCTATAAACTTTTCCCGTGTGGTTTCTGAAATGGTGCCCAAATGCAAACAGAGAACAGATGGGAAGGCTGAGTCTTGCCCTGTCCAATCATTGCACGGAGAATTCACGACAGATTTAAACTGCTCAGGAAGAAAAAAACAGTTTATGCCAATAGGACAACAAACTAAACTATGTTTCGTAAAGACAGCCATTTCTGGGGTGCTCCCAGAATGGCGCCTTTTGAGATGTGTAGACAGTGATCCCAGTTTTGAGGATGCAGTGGGGTGACCTTGAAATGTGTACCCCTGAGGGTCCCACCTCTCAGAAAGTCAGGGGTGTCTAATCCTTAAACAGATTCCTCCAGAAAGAAGAAGAAAGGGAGAAAGAAAATGAAATTTCTAAACAGATTCCTTAGGGAGAAAAGGAAGAAAAAGAAGGGGAGGAGTGGAGAGGAGAGATAAGGAAAAGAGAGGAGGGGACAGGAGGAGAGAGAAAGAAGGGAAGAGAAAGGGAGGAGGAGGAAGGAAAGACAGGGAGAGACAAAGGGAGAGGAGACGGGGAGGGGAAACGAAGAGGCATGCTGCAGTGGGCAAGTGTGTTAGAGCTGTCAGTGGTGGCGCCAAAGCTCTCCAGGCCCCATGGGAACTGTACCAGGAGCATTTGGGGCGAGTAGTAAAATGGCCTCAGGTTCCTGGTGGCCTCCCAGACATTCCACCACCTAACACAAGACAAATAAACATCACGGCTGCAGGACTGCCAAAAGTCTTGACAGAGAAACACGCGGATCAAGCTGCAAATGTCACTGCAAAGTCACTGCACATGAAGCATGGGGCAGGTGAGCAGCAGTGTGTCTCTGTTCCAGCCACCCCACACTGACCCCCCTAGGCTTTAAGATGGCCCAGAGTGGGCACACCGTGGTCCTGGGGAGAAGTTTTAGCTGGTCAGTACCCAAACGTCCCTTTGTGTTCACAGGAACGGAACACAGAAGCCTCACACTGCACTTCTGAAATATTTTTTGCAACTGCAAATCAAAGGAGTGTAAACAGAGAGACAGATAGACAGACACCTGGCATATCCAACCTGCCCTATTAGAAACTCATAACATTTAACAAGATCAGAGCTTTGGAAGAGCATAACCCCCCTTTTTTATGGCACAGTCTGCATGGAGCTGGCACCAGAACTTAGCAGGAAAATAAGGCAGTGGGGTCCCCAGGATGAAGTCAGAAAGAACCACCTCTGGCAGCCTACCACAAGGGCTTGGTGCACAAAGACAGCGCCCACAGAGCTTCCTGCTTCGGCTCAGATGCCTTCAAAGCTTCCCCTTTACAAGAACTGACTTGTAGGAAGACAAAATCCTGACATCAAACAGAGGCCTAATAAGGCATAGGTACTTCGTGTTCTGGGGGAGAGGGGAGACAAGACAAATACTCAGCGTGGTAAGAAGATGCAAGTTCTAAGCCGGGCGTGGTGGCGCACACCTTTAGTCCCAGCGCTCGGGAGGCTGAGGTAGAAGGATTGCTGTGAGTACAAGACCAGCCTGGGCTACAAAGTGAGCTCAAGGCCAGCCTGAACTACATAATGAGAGCCTGTCTCAAAAAACAGGGCCGGGGATTTAGCTCAGCAGCCTAAGCACCTGTCTGGCAGGCATGAGGTTGGGAGTTCGATCCCAGGTTAAAAAAAAAAAAAAAAAAAAAAGATGCAAGTTCTGGATCTTAGGAAATACTGCCAGCCTGAAAATGGGAAACCAAAAGAAGTCAACGCAATGAAAAGTGGGTAAGGGAACAGGCTGCAAGCCTTTCTCAACTGTCGGATCACCCTACAGACATGTCAGGACTGAGAACGCCCCATGCCAGGGTCACGAGTATCTCACAACCGCTAATAGCTACCTCTGCAGCAGGAGCTTGACAGCTCCAGAACTCTGGGCTGCCTCACATGCCACATGGTGAGATGGCTAATGGCTAATGTTTCCAAGATGGTAACCATTAAAAATTATACATTGAGTCACACCCCTCATAATTTAGGTCTGTCTTTAAGAAACAGGGTGAACAGCTCTCCACATTTGAAAGAAATAATGTTGGTGCCCATGAGAAAGTAAAAATATAGAGTAGAAGGACATAAGATCTCACTCACTGAGGAGTGACTCACCCAATCGTCCAATAATTGGAACCAAAGTAGGGACTTCACTCCCTCTGCTGTCAGCATCTCTCTCCCTCTTATTCTGACATTTTAGGCAGCTAATGACAGTATTCCAGGCACAAAGAGATGGTTACCCTGGCTGGTCACAAACAACACGTTCAATTCTTATAAATCAAGGGAGCAAACCCCCCCAAGACTACCAAGACCAAGTATGGAGTCAGCAGTACCTACATAAAATGACTATAGATAGTGATGGCTTTGCTTGAGCAAGAACTTCAAATTGGATCCTTTGTTCAGAAAGCATTTCCCAGAGAGACAGGCCATTAGGTTCTGCAGCATCCAGGAAGTAGAAACTTGTGCTACAGGTTACTCTCCTGGCTCAGAGGCACAAAGAAGAGTCTGTGTGGACCTCAGGCCTCCTGCCTCCTGAAAACACACTTGCAGAGAAAGCTGGTGCTTCTTAAGCTCTGCAGGGCTTTTAGGCCACTCTGCAGATCAAAGGCTACAGAGAAACCTCGCTTGTGACCAGCGGGACCAGATTTGGCTCACTGTGCACCATCATACCAGGGAAGGGCAGGCGGGGCTCCCAAAGAAGTGAAGAAGTGAAAAGGACTTGTGTCCCTTAGGTCAAGAGTGACCTTACTGAGGTGTCATCCTGGAGACTGAATATACATTGTCACCTCAAGCCCCAGACACCCCTCCTCTTAAACCACAGTTTGCCTGTATGAAAGGGCACTATTTCCATGCTGCATCTTGCTACTCTGCTTGGCAGGCTCCTATTCAGCCTTCGAAGCCCAAAACCTCCTTGAGGAAATGTTCTCTAACTCCTACAAAGACACACTACATTGCTCTCATTCTGTTTATTACTGTAGTATGTGCAACAGCCAAACACAGCTGCTTCCCGCATTTACTCCATCCACCCAGGGGCCATACTGGGGGCTTTTAGGGGAGATCAATACAGTACTTCTCAGATGTGACTGCTCAAGATGATTACCTTCCTGGGCCCTGCCACCAGAGGCCCTGGGTCAGCAGGCCTGGCCTGGAAGCTGAGACTCTGTAATTCTCCCGGACACCTGGGCAAGGCTGATGCTGCTGGCCCAAGTCCCACGATGTCCTAGAACAACGGTCTGAGACCGACTTCTGCAGGCAACTGAACGTAGACAACTGAGCCTCAGTCCTACTTCCCAGGACAGACACAGTTCCAAGCCTACCTGCCGCTGGCCAAAGTCAGTTCAAGGACAAAATCCAAGGTTGCCTAGGCCTCTATAAACCCTGAAGTGAGGCACAAGCCCAGGGGAAAGCACCCCTCCATTGGGGCACCAGGACAGTCGCTGCCGGTGCTCTGCGCTACACTGCTTCCCACCCAGATCACAGCTTGATACCAAAGGCCAGCAGACCACACTGTCCAGCCCCAGGAAAGATACGGTTTGCAATCCTCTTACTTCAAAATAAGGTTTTCTTTCAAATGAACAAATCTGTCACACTATATAAAAGTTACCTACATGGAGAGTCCTGTAAAGTTCCCAAATGGAACTAAACACCTAAAAGCTTCATTAATAACATCCACGTTGAGCATTAATTGAGTAAAGGAAAAGGCCTGTCACTTACCAAAATTCCACCTACTATTTACCGATCCAACAAATCTAAAAGGACCTGGTATCTCTCTGTGGGGCACAATAACACCCCCATGGGATCCCCTAAGAGATGAAATTCCAACAGAGTTCAGGGGCTGAATAACATCACAACCCCACAGCATGAAGAGAATAAGCCTGCAAACATCAAACCATAGGCATGTGGCTCAAGACTCGGCTTCCTACAACCCAGGAGCTGAGGGCCCAAGTTACACCAAGCCGGGGTAACTGGCCAGCATTCCAGAAAGCATGCCCCAGGCCTGCAGCCTGATTACATTCCAGAAGCAAATTTCAGGGACAGTGGCTTTGCACACTTAAGTGTTACCTATGGCTCCCAGAAGCAGCAGCCGGGACACACTCACCTCCCTGACATTGAAATAAATATTCAATAAATGGCACATACTCAAGAGAAGACATTTGTTCTCTAAGTCCCTTAAAAGGGAGATCAATATCAAAATCCTGTGACATTTTCCCCCTGCCACAGAGCACACACACCCTCAGTACTTTCTGAATAAAAAGAGTACTTTTAAAGTGGCCCAGTTACAAAAGAGAAGGGAAAAAAGGAAAGGGGGGGTGGGTGGGCAGGGTTAAGAGTTATTCCACAAGGGCAGGGCTGCCTCCTATTTCCTTAACTTGGGACCTTTTGGGAGTATTGTTCAGCAAGTTTACTTAAAGGGCTAGGCCATTCTTCTCTCAGCAGGACCCCAGATCCAACACCAGTTCAGAGGCTGCAGATGTGTCCGTGGACTGGGCCCCCAGCAGCATCCCAGCTATTTCCAAATGAAGGGGCAGCAGCTGGGGACTGAGAAACAGATGGCCCTCCTCATTTGAATGGGTTTGATCCCACTGCAGGGCTCAGCTAACTCAGGTCAGACGAATGAGCCTGGTGGCTGAAGGCAGAGAGACTCACCGCTGCAGGAGTCCAAAGAGTCTTCAGCAAGCAGCTGGATGGGAATGACCTTGCAGAGGGGTTTTCTGAAGTTGCTTTCTGGAGGGGGTAGAGGGATCTCCTAGGTAGGAGAGACACAGTCCCAGCTGATTTTGTACCACAGGACTTGGAAAAAGCAAGTCACTTTTCTCCTGTGTTTTACAGAGTAAAGAAAAACTACCCCTCGGGGGATGCCGTCCCAAAGGACTGAAATCCATGTTAATTCAGGAAATTCCAAATTAAGATGGTGCCACCACAGTTAACGCTTCTCCCCGGTCCTATACCACATATTTGTATAAAGAAAACAAATCTGAACAGTCTCTACCTCTCTGCAGAGCTCCCTTCAAAACCCTCAAATGCTGGGTCTTGGCTTCCCGTTGACAGGTTGTCCCACAGAATTGTGACCCTATCCAGCCCCAATCCAGCTCTCTTGGCTGCCCCACTCTCGCCATCTCCCTGTCTACACAAGGGCCTCTCAAGAAACTGCAAATCTAGAGGAAGCAGAGCCAAAAACAAGCAGGCTCCAGTGCAGGCTGGCCTCCTCGTGAGCCACACCTTCCACGATGGACATTTTTCTGCAACAGATGGGAAGTAGCCTGAGACCCGCTGCACACCCCACCAGGAAGGCTCTGGTCCATCTCTAACACATGAAGCCAGCAGTGGGCCACTGAGAGACCAAGCCCTGGACAATTACCTAGTAAGACTAGGGCAAGGGCAACCTAGGAAGAAGATGGCTGGTAGTGAGCTAGGCCATGGAGAACCAGGTGAGTGCCAGCCTGCTGAAGATGAAAACTAGTCTCAGAAGTAGTACAGTCCATACACCCAGACAACCCTCAACCTGGAGCACAAGATATCCAATCTCAGCATACTCCAGCACACTGGTTTTTGAGGGATCCCCAAATCCCTTTGAGAAACACTAGCTTTTCCCACAGGACATCTTCTCCTTGGCTTTGAATGAGCCCCTCATTTTTGTCACTATTTGAGAAAACTGTCTTCTCCACTGGACAGGATTTAAGATCATCCTCTCTGTTTGCTAGTGTATCTCCATAGAAACTGGCCCACAGCAGTCTCAAAAAAAAATATAACTTGGAAAACAAATGAATGGACAAACTCAAGTCACAGCTATGACCCTGCAGCCTGAAAAACGTATCTATACTATCCAGTCTCTGCTGAGTTCTGAAGGCTGTCACGTCGCTACGGCTGCAAGATTCCGAGGGAAATCTATGCTGTGGCTTCTTTCAGGCAAGAATTCTTCCTCCCCACTACGCCCTCATTTCTCCTGGCTGCTCCGCCCTTACCTACAATTCCTCAGACATCTGCATCCACTGGACAGTGACCACTGCAAAGTTCACCTCACTAAGCCACTTCCCTTCACCTCCAAGTCTAGCTGCAACCAAGATGAATTAACTTTTAGTACCTAACTTTAACTTTGCTTGATTTTAAAATGAGGCTGGAGGAGCAGGTGTCTCTGCTTCTACCCTTTCATTCTTGGATTTTTTTTTTTCTTCCAGTGGGAGTAGGGAATGGATTACTGGTTTTGGGTACTATTCTCTGCAAGGAAGTGACATTAGAAGGGCCAGGCAGGCCTTGGTACTCATTTTTCCCAATAACTACATGTTGTAGGAATCCCAGGGAAAGAGGCCTATATAGTGGGCCATCATTTCCCACACAAATCAGAAGTACTGAGATGGAAAACTTGATATATCGAAGGTACAACCAAAATTGTAGGATCTAGGAAAAACTGCCACAGGCATCTGGGACAAGGAAGACATTAGGATGGCTTGCTCAGTTAAGGGTGCTTGTGAGCAGTGGGCAACAGCAGACCAACCCTTCCTGCTCTGAACTCTTGCCATGTGACTTAGCCTGGTCCAGCAACTGGGGCCCAGGGTAGTCTCCCATTGGTCTTCCTGAAAATAGAGAGGATTAACTGCTGACCAATAAGCTACATACCACCACAGACTATTCTAGAAGAGCTACGAAGTGGTAATTATTGGAATATTTTTATTGCCTGAGATATTTCTTCAAATGATTTTATGGGAATTGGTGTGGATATGCAAGGCAGAAACAGAATCAACCAGCAATGTCCTCACAGGTTTAATAGTCAAATGACAGACTTAGAAAAGAATGAGAGGGCCAGCAGCATTCCACAAAAGATCCTCCTACTTAGGAAGAAGTCAACTGTGCAATCTACCTTGCACCAATAAATTCACTCAAAGGCCTGATTGCACACTCACTGTGAGGTCTTCGAGGAATCGTTTCATCTCCAAAAGTTTCAATTCTCTTATCCATAAAATAGGAATAAGAATACCCAGAATCAGCCCAGTGAGTAATTCCACTCTCGTGACTGCTGTGAGTTCAAGGCCAGACTGCACTACAAAGCAAGACTTTGTCTTAAAAAAACAAAAAGCAAAACAAAACAAAAGAAGAATACCCAGAATCTGCTAGATTATTAAGTTACCACAATTATCACCATCCTCATCCTTATTATCTTAAAGAATGGGCTAAAGCAACATGACCTCAACTTCCTGTCCTATCCTATCAAGTAATCCCCACTGGGGTAGACTGCAAATGATTGCTCAGCTCTGCCATCACTGTGGGTCACATCACAAGTTCTTGAGCTCCCTTCCACAAAACTGGGAAGCCCAGCAACCTATGCACCTAGGAGCAATCAACAGGCTGACAGAAGAAGTGATCATAAGCAAAGGTGTGATCCCAGCACTCAGCAGGCTGAGGCAGGAGGATCATTGTGAGTTCGAGACCAGCCTGGGCTATGAAGTGAGCCCAAGGCCAGCGTGAACTGCATAGTAAGACCCTGTCTCAAAAAGACAAAAAATAAATAAAATAAAATAAAATAAAATAAAATAAGCAAAGGTGTGACCAGGAGCTCCCTCCCTGGCCTGGACCACCACAGAACATGCAGCACTCCAATCAATCCCATAAACTGTTCTCTGTCATCCTTCATAGGGCCTTATGTCACCCCTTGAGAAACTTCAAAGAGAAAACTTTTGCCAAAACATACTGTGCCTCATGGTATACATGTCCCAGGCTTTACTGCATAGCTGCAATTCACTTTTTTCAACGTAGTTAAAATGTCAACCCTGAACCTTTTGGACAAGCAGCAAGAGGATCACAATGCTAAATTCCATGGGACTTGCAAAAGCCCAAGATAACAAAAAAGCTGGACTAATCCAAGGCCTAGAACTTGCTTTCTATTTCAATTAATGTAAATGCCTCTCATCAGAAGACTTATCATCACATATTGTAAGGTAAACATCTTATCAGTCTATGAAATACTGTTTTTAAACTTTCTTTGACAAAGAGATAGGGTGGGGTAGAGAAGACAAAGCATTTACTGAGCAACTACCTAGGGCTGAGATCTGCAAATCAGCTTTACATCCCATTTGGATTTAATGTGCACATTGACTCACCAAGGCAGATACTATCTGAAAGGCTCAGAGAGGTTATCTAACTTGTTTAAGGTCACAGAACCAGCAGATAGTAGCAACATTCAAACCCAGCTCTCAAAGACAAATTCCTCCTGAGACTGTCTCCAAAAAGTGTATCATATATCATTCAAAACAACTTTATTCACTTTTATTTAAAAAGTGAGATTCAGAATTTGGACTCACTGTATAGGGTATTCTTGGCCTTTTAAAGATTTGACATTTATAACATTTAGGATATATATTCAACAGTATGCATTCTATAGCTACCCTAAGGATAAAGTGTGTCTCGGGGGAAATGCGGGTGGCTTAGCAGGACAGGATGGAAAGGAGGCACCTGGAAAGCAGACATAAGACTTCAAGGTAATCCGGTTGTCAACCGGCAATCTGAATTTAAACTAGAAGTTAAATTCTAAACTTGTGCTTTATCTTCAATCTTTAAACACAAACACACAAACCCCCAAAACACACGAAGTCGGCCTTTTTCATTGTCTGGATCCTCTTAAAACAAATTACCATAGGTTGCATATGGAAAACAACTTAATACTAAACTGTCATGCATAAAAACAGGTTACACATACTAACATACGAGTTTCAAGGTTAGAAAATATCGTGACGATTCACACAGGGCTTACTTTATTAGAGCTCGGAATTGTTTCAAGGAAAGGGGCCACGTAAATCATACAAATAAATACGCCCCTTGTTCTCATTCCTAAATCTATCAGCGTTTTCCTTATGAGCTATTTTTAACCTTCTCATAAAACATGTTCACCATAACCTGAAATTCTATATGCATGCATTCCACTCAGAAATGACTTAGAATTTATAATTCTTTAGCTAGACAAGGGGTTAAAGGAAAGAGTATGCCACAGTTTAGCCCCCTAACTCAGTCCAGTCAGAAAGAAACAAGAGTGTTATTTTCATTTTGTAGCAGAAGTTCACAAAGGGATGCAATTACTTACAGGAGTTCACAGTGGGCTAAGTGACACATCCAACGCCTTCAGACTACCATAGTACAAGTTTTCCAAAATTACTGAAAGTCTGAACATACCTGTTTTACTTGACATACAAGTCTTCAAGGATGACCATGGTTTGCCCTGATTAAATACACTTTAGCAGAAAGATATAAACAGTGAAGGCCTAAAGTCATAAACATGGAGACCACTGGAAGTCTATGGTCACCACTGACAGGGCGACCATCTTAAGATTTTCTACCATGCCCCAACAACAAATTGATCCAATCAGAGGAAAGGAGGAAAAACCGCGGAAAACTGTGACTTCTGTCATTTCAGGAGACATCTTTAAGCCATGAAGGATCATGGCAAATGGTCTGGCAGCTTATTCAACCATATTTCTTCTTGAAAGAACCTGACTTCAAGTGCTTCCTTACCTCCTCACATTCTCTAATCCAAGGCCAGAGCTGCAACCCAGCCAGGTCACTTCAGATCTGCCTGGGTTATAGCAAAATTGAAGAGATAACTTAAGGCTTCTAAAAAGCCTTCAGGTTTTCAATGAGGATAATCTTGTCCATCAAAATGGAACACAGATTTGAGAGCCCCTAACAAACCCAAGCTGAGCTCATGAATTCAAAGCCAAGTTGGTCATAGTGACACTGGAGCACAACTGCTCAAAACCCGCCTCATTAGCTAAGTTAAGTTTCAGCTCTTAGCCCAGGCTCACAGGTCAGCTCACAAATTAAACACCATCACTGTCAGTGAAAGGAAGCTACACTAAGAAGGCAAGCCAGTGAGGAGGAGGTCTGGGAAGGATGTGGCATGATTAGCAAAAACAGCACTTGAGAGCTAGCAGAGGCAAAAAGATAGAGCCCTCTACTAATCTCACTTGGGATAAAACAAAAGCATAAGAAGACTACAAGACCCCAGGCTTAAGTCTCCTCTCAAAGAAAGAAATAGAGACAGACTGTGGAAATTTCTGCATAGCCACAAACAACTCTCTCCATCTGACTTATATGTTGAATAGCCTGCCCCCCACCCCACCCACAATTTCTGAACTGCCTACCAGACAGGGCGCCCAGTTAGAATCAAACCACTGGCATGAAAAGCCATATCGGCTGTGTTTCCTACCTTATGTAACACACTGGCACCTCCAAATCCATTTCCCACGCTTTCCTTAAAGACTAAAATTAGCTTAAACGAAAATGGAAAAGTAAGACAGACTCTGATGAAAGAGGGGTGGCAGGCTTTTAACAATCATCCTGGCTAAGTAAACAGCCAAACAAACAACAATCTGCAGGCGGGAAGACTACATATTGAGAGTTCAACAAACTGTTCCTGTTGAAACACTTTTTCACGTTCTTCATAACCACACAATTATTCATTATGCTTGCTATTAGAAACATCTCTTATTGGGTTGCTCTAATTAGTTGAAGTCTCACCCTCTATATGGGGAGGGGCTCAAAAGCAGCAGGCACATGTTTGGGGGTGGTGCTTCTTTTTACATAATGTTCAGTCTTTTAACTGATTAAAAAAAAAAGCAAAATGCATGCACCCCAAATTCAGATTAGAAGGAGCCAGTTTAGAAATTTATACAAATACCAATTCTCTGGGCTTGCCAGAGTGTTGCTCTTGAAGTAATATTAAACACAGCTTTTTCTGTGAGTTGTGAAATACTTTATATACTAATAAAGAATGTGTACTTCATTGTGCATTTAACTGCATAAGCCTGCATTTGTTTTAATTGACCAAGAATAAGTTCTTGCTCCTAAACTATCAAGTTACAGTCAACTCTTAAATATTAACACTCATACTGAGGAACAAAGATGCAGATAATACAAAACAGAAGATTATTTTGAATCATTCACTCTTGGTATGCGGATATATTCTTTTTTCTTTGCTTCTAACTTGCAATTAAATGCGTATGGCTGATATTATAGCATTTATAGTACTTCTGACAAAGGCCTTAAACTACACTGGAAAAATGTGACTTTTAGGGAGGTCTCTGTGGAGATCCCATGCTCAGTGTTGCTGCTATTTAACTTTGGCCCAACTCAAATTGACCCAGGACAGCATCACTTAAACCCTACCCAGAAGACTGCCAAACAAACTGGTTTAAAAAAAAAAAATAGCAAGTGAACTATAGTAGTTTTCCACCAGGTTGCTGCTTTTCAGCATCACACTTTGTGGAGGGTGGGAAAGTAATTACAGGTTTCAGGGTTGAAAAGGCCCTTTTATTTTAGCTCCTACTGTGCTGATAAAAACAAAGATTCCCTTAATGTCAACAATGACTTAATTAACCAAAGTAGGTGACAATGTCAGGAAGAATTTAAAAGTAAGAGTTTCCCCTCTCTCTGTAATCAAGTTTGAATATACTCTAAACATTGAAACTATTAATCAATAAAACAGTAGTTGGCATTGAGGACCCCCCTCTTCAAGTCCATAACTGCACTTACACCCTCCAACTGTTCCCTCTAACAATCAATGACCAAGTAGAAATCATCACCTTTAATCTGCAATGTTAGTGACCAAAATGTTCTAGAAATTGTCTTAGGTCAACGGAGTAGACTCAACCCCACTGGCACCACTTGACAAAGTATACAAAAGATAAATTTACGCTAGGATATGATGCCTTATGACATATGATATGGCATGATTATGTATGATCTGATATTGTACAAAGTCAAATGACTGGACATCTTCTGTTTCCCTGAAACAGTCAACAGAAAAGCAACATCTAGGGTTGGGGCCCAAATTCCTTCCAGGAACTTCACAATATTTTTCTCTCACCCAGTAGACATTATCTAAATTTAGCTTCCCAATTAGCAAACCAAAAAGTCCTCTAAAATAAGGCTTAAAAGATCAAAGCTAAAATTACTGTTAACCAAAGCTATAGTTACACTAACCATAGACAGAGAGATAAGACACGCCTGCATGCTCCAATTTGGCAGCACTGGAACCTAACCCAGAACTGCTCCAGCAGCTCCCAGTCGCTAAAAACTCCTTCTTCATCGATAATTCTAATTGCCACTGACACCAAAGCAAAACTTAAAGATAACTGGCCTTATGCCTCAAATCAGATGGTGATGTTGGCTAATGGAGAAAGGAAGCACAGAGATGCCTTCTCCTGCCTTCTACTGCCTTCTCCACCCAGGAGCAACTTTCTTCTCAAGTACCTGCTTCTCAACACTAGCAACTGGCATAGCCAGCCCAAGGGACTAGAAAGACCCTTGTCCCCAGTTCACTGGACACACTGAAAACAATAACATGCACCAGGCACTACGAGACGCCAGACCCTGTGCTAACTGCTCCCCTTGAAATCCAATGACTTTTTGAGGCAGTAGTCAAAAGGCTTCTGAGGACATTACTATTCATAGACTAAAGATCATCATATCAAACCTCTAGGAGACAAAAGGGGAAACTGAGGTTCAGGGGCTTGTATGCTTTTCCAAAGCCTCCTCTTGGTGGAGTTTTGTACATTTCTCTAACCATTTTGTTTTTCTTAACATCTCATTACTCTGGGTAGAGACCTCATGGAAACTATCAACCCAGGAAAATGCACAGAAGGACACTGTATGATCTACAATTTTAGGGACTTCATGGCCCTTCACCCTGAGCCCTAAGTGCATGCACAGGTCCCTCAGTCAAGAAGACCAGCTTTCAACAATACTCACATTGTTGGACATAAACTCTTATACAAAGAACTATTTGGGGGCCTTCATCCCTCTCCACTGTTCTTTTTCTGTCCACCTGTCTCTGCCTGCACGTACACACATATTTTAAACTTCCTTCAATAATTAAATGCGGGAAAAGAAATCCTCCAGGACCATTTTACACTTTACGTTGACATAAACTCACACTAATGCTGCCTTGAACATTCAAATGAAAAATGACAGTTTTTCCTAACTTAGGCCATTGCTGAAGCCCATACTGCAGGAAATCCCAGCTTAGCTTCCTCAGTTTGTGCTGAGCCATGGACTCAGGGGAAAACCAGTAATTAGGGAGACATCCATTTTAATTATTAGCAAAATTAAAGAAGTACAGGCATGATGCTCAGAAATCAAGAACTTTTCCCCACATTAAGCCACTTTAAAGTGCTTTACCATTGAAAATCACACTACTCTTGATATCATAGCCCAAATCACTAAGAGGCCATTCCGTAAGAGTCTGGAGCCGTAGCCCATGCAAGCCTGCAATAAGAACCCCTACAAGATTCCTTTTCCAGAGACTTGGTAGGCGACTCACTGTAACCACAGCTGGTGATTACAAAGCCACCCTGCCTCCTCGTAACCACAAGTTCCCCAGTCTCACTCACATGCTTCAAAAGATAGGTGTCTTGGTCCTTATCCTTTTTTGTGATGAGTGCACAAGTGCTTCCTGGACCCCCTCTCTCAGACTCTCATCTCAGATGGGAGTGCAGTCCTCCCTGTGGGCAGTCCAGGTTGGGCTGAGGAGGCTGGGCCTCCTGTCTCTCCCATCCTAGCCCTCTGGGCGAGCACGATGCAACTCCCATAATAGTTCAACTGACCCCAGGCTCCACTCAGGACCACGTCGGGCTCTCAAAGCCAGCAGGCACCAGGTGGGCTCTCGGCAAACAGGTTCATTAAGTGGCGATGAGTGCTGGGATCTGCCGTTTTACTCTCGGATTACCACTAGAAAAATAACTCAGCTACCTATATTCCCTACTGATGACAGATTTCAATGCTGCACCAAGTAGAGGCTTGGCTAAGGAACACTGCCTCCTGAGAAAGAGGTTCCAGACTTGCCCAGCTGAATATTTCAGCCTTGTGTAGTCCTCACAACAGGCTTTCTGCCTTTGCAATTAAGTCTCCAACAACGAAACACTCAGGCATGCCTGTGAAATCTGAAATTCTCACAGATGTGGGAGATTCCTTGGTGTATTCACTTTCAAGTCTCCTTAAAATAGAATCTGCCACTCTGAAGCACATTGCTGGTATATAATGAATTACTACGGCTTTAAAAAGCCTTAATACGTCACGTCTCTCGGCTGAACTTCAGAACTGTCTCCTTAAACAATGAAAATAAAACGTCAGCATTTAAGATGTTGGCAATTTCCCTTAGTGGTTCCTTTGGTCATAAACTAGTAATTCTTTACATGTAATCAAGCCTCTCCTCCAGCAAAAGCTCCAGCAGGAGGCTATAGATGCCAGTCAGCTTTTCAAGGTGCCTCCCTGCCACAGCTCTCTTGGGCATTGGCTAAAAGGGAGCTGCCGCTGTCTCCTCACCCAGCACAGAGAAGCACACACTCAGAAACCACCAAACTACATCATTCTCCTTGCCAACTGGCAGCAGAAATCTTCTCGTGCCATCTCCATCTTGGGAGCGAGCTATGAGATCCCTCTCCTATGCTACAATGCAAGGGCAGGTGACTGTGAAACAGGCCTTACCATTAAGTGCCACTCCCCACCACCCCATCCCAAAACAAAGTTGGTATCTTGAAAGCGAAATTAAATAACTTACCTTCCGGCTCTAATGTGGTATCTTCAACTAAATTGAAGGAGGGCCGGGCCAGGGACAAGGTTGCCATGGTGATCACAACTAGGCAGATGAAGCGACCCCAGCTGACCATGGTTACGGTGCCAATCCCCGGTCCTCTTCCATATCTCCATGTGGACGTTAATCCCATCTGCACACTTCCTCTAGGAGCATGGACTGCAGCCTACAATGCCTTCAGCCCTCGGGGGGCTCAGGACCCAGGGCGCTGCGGTGGCGCCTGGGCTGGCTGCTGGACTTGCTGCTGCTGCCACTGCTGCCGCCACTGAAAGAAAAAGATTCCGCGAGTCAGTGTAATCCTCCCCAGCGCCAGCTCACTTAAGCCCAAATGGGCTAAAACCGTTTCTCAGCCTCTCAAATGTGTGCAAACAGAGTTCTTTTTCATTATCAGCTTCTACCCTCACCTTGGAGCCCCAGGGACCAGCCTAGTCCACAGGAAGTGTCAGGCTGCTCTTTTAAAAAGCGTACTTTTAAGAAACAGTTAAAACAGTCCCTTCAAGCCCAGACTCAAACGTGCAGCCACTTCAGTTAAGCAAAGTGTGCTCCTCTTCTACCCACTATCGCCTCTACTGCCTTCTAAAAGCAGAAGCAACATGACCTTAGTTTCAAGGGCAACTACAAAAGCAAGGTAAAAATGCTAGGGTTGGCATAACCAACCTCGTTAACTTCTCTCAGCCCAGCTGGGCTTTCGGAAGCTCTCCGGTGGAGGCAGCTGCTTAGAGTCAGACCTGCATTTCAGCTGGGCTGGAGCTGAGATGCTACCCCTCAGCACTGCAGCCCTCAGGAAGCAAGGAGACCAGCAAAAGCAAAAGAATCCTAGGAAGGCTACAAAAAAATTCCCATCAGTTTACACTTGTCAGGATTCATCTTCAAATGGAAACGTGTATTTCAATCTCTCGCCTTGCGAACAGTCACTTACAAAGAATGAACAGAACTGCAGTACACAGTGGCTGATTCAAAAAGGGACTCAAAGCCTAAATTCCTGTCCCCTAACTAAATGGCAGTGCAGGGCCTACTAAATGCCTTCACCCGATATCAAGGAGGTTAAAAAACAGAGCAGATGCAAACATTGATGAATAATGCAGGAGTTTACTAGTAATGATGATGATATGTAAGTTGTGGTATGTGATTGGCCCAGTAACTTTCAACATGCTAATTTATTGGCTAAAATTCCAAAGTAGTAGTTACAATAAGGAGGCACTCTACTTACTATTCTGTTCGTTCATTTGATTAAGGCAAAGAGAATTTTCCAAGGAAGCTTAAAATAATTCAAATAACTTAAAATTCATCAGCATCCTCTGTGACTAAGTGTTGAGTCAAAATGCACAAATGTTAGAAAAATTGATTAAAGCACTCAAGAGAAATGGTACACCAACTTAGGGCTTCAGATTCTGTGAACTACATAAATGTGAAAATTGGGGACAGGGTGAGATGCACAAAAATCTCTAAACCCCAGGCTTTTTGCATGGATTTGATGTTTTAAATTATGACACAGGACTTCAACACTACCAGGGCTCTATCCTAACAACAGCTCCTTTTAGCTTTGACCAAAGATTAAAACAAAGTGTAGGTAAACAGGATGTATTATTTCCAAAGGAGAAATTATGAAAACTGCTTTAAAACAAGCACAGGTGAAACAGTGACTGGCAGCAAAAGCAAGAAAAGCGTGTGTGTGTGCACATCTTAAGTTTCCAGATTGCTTACAGGATTTTCCTCTGTCTTCCTCTTCAACACCTCAACAGATACTTCTACATACGTGTGGAGGGAAGGTAAATAAACTTTCTAACATAATTTACTAAGCATTTCCACAATGCAGAGAAATTTTCTGCCTCTCTCACGCAACTTCATATATCACACAGCTTGTATAAGTCCTACCTAGCAGGGGGTCTGGTCCAGGCTGCCTCCCCAGCCAACTTACCCACCTGTCCCTACCCAGAGGAGCCTGCTTAGCTCAGAGCAAGGTGGATAGTACCCTCAGCTGATCAAACCATTCCTTCACCCAACAGCTTGCACTAGTAACTTGCATTTCAGTACCTGCAGGTCCAGGCCCCACAGTAGCTCCCTGCCCTCTGATCGCTGGAAGGTGGGGACTGAAGGCAGCAGGTCTGCACAGCTCCGCACTACAGTGGACAAAAGTGCAGGGCGACCTCCTAGGCAGGATAATTAGGTCCCGAGGCTCAGTGTTGGGAACACAGGCCCAGCATGCTGCTGGCCGCCACAATCCCAGCTTCCTGCCTTCAATACTATAATCCTTCCTGGAGTCTGAGCCCCAGTGAAAGCCCCAGCGTGTTTATTTTTCCCCCTGAAAGGGAACTCTCTTCTCAGCCTATGCGAGGGAGTTGTCACCCTCCCTCTGATGGATGGCTCTTCACAGCCACCGGCCCTTCCAGCAGTCCCTTTTCACCTCGCCACAAGCCTGCCTCAGAAGACAGGCAAAGTGACCAACGGAAAGAGCCTCGCTGGGGAGTGGTCCTCACACCGGGCCTGTGTTGGGCTCTTCAACCCAAAACAAACTTCTCAAACTTCCAGCCCCAAGAAGGCAGGTCAGTGCACTGCCCAGCTTACCAAGTATCTACCTAAGGGGGCTGCCTGTCCTCTGTTGGCTCACCAGCCTGAGTATTTGTCGTTCAGTCCCCAGGTAGATTTTGCATCACCACAGTCAACAGTGGCAGGCAAGATCAGGGATGCTGGTCCTAAGGGCAGTCCCATCGCACTGCTCACCGCTTCCCCACTTCTCACCAACGCTAAGTACAGCAGGGAGCTGTCAAGAGGTCATGTCTGGGGGTCTAAATTCCTCAACATACTGAAATCTCAAACATTATAAGCTGATCCAGGATCACAACCCCTCAAGATGCTCAGAATCCGAGCACTCTGGGGGCGCTCATCACCACCACAACCACCCCGTTTCTTTGTAGCATTTCTTTCACTTGCTTGCCTGGAATACCCTGTTTTCTCCTACTTCTCGGGGCGCTAAAGAGCACAGAGAAATCTGCATTTTAATTGACATTCCAGCGAGAGGGAAAGGGGGGCCTGATTGCTTTTCTATTCAACCTAAACAGGCTTTTCAGATGAAAATGAGTCGAGGCTGGTGGAAGATTTACAGGGATTTGGGATGGAGGGGACAATGGAGTTTTAAATGTTGATAGCGTTTCACACCAAACACATAATGGGTGCCGAGTTTGAAAGCAGGTTCGTCTTTAAGGACAGGTTTTATTGAACTGGGGAAGAGGGAGGAAGATCTTCGGGAAGAGTTTGCAGGGAAGCGGGCAGCGAGCTGAGCGGTGCAGCCTCGTCGCCCCCAGGCTGGCCTCCTGCTCCCGCCTCCCTGGCCACGAGTGTCGGAGCTAGCACCACGCAGGGCCCTCGGCCGATTCCCCGACGCGGCCCGGGCCCTGAAAGAATGAGCGCGCAAGTTAGAACTCGTCTGCGCTTTCGACATCTCTAAGCAGCTAAGAGCAGAACAGGCAGGCGAACAAGAAAAAACGGTCCAGCTCGCCCCCTAGCCCTAGGCTCGCTGTGCGCTCCCGACGGCGGTGGCGTTCGACCGGCACCCGATACCGAAATCCAGAACCGAGCCGCTGCCTCCCCGAAGGTACCATCCCTAGCAATAACCACCCCCTCGGGAAAAGTCGCCGGCCCCACCCTCAGCGTCTCCTTCTCAGGAAAGGGGCCCTCCGGGGCCAGGATGAGACAGGGCGGACGCTCCTCGAGCCCGGAGATGAGGTACCCGAAGATGCCCCTCTGGAGCCCCGGCCTGCGGGGCTGTGCCACCCACACACGTCCCCTGGATGGAAGGAACGCGCCCAGCCTGTAGGATGGGGCCAACTGGAGTTTGGCAGGGAGGGGTGTCATCGGCACAGGCAGATGTCAGGATCTGAATGGGGTGTTGGTGGCAGAACTCCCCAAACGCCGGGCATCACCACGTACTCACCTCCCGCATCACCTATTACGCCGAAGGTGACAGAACCCCCCCACAACGCCAGATCTCCAGCGCCTTCCACCCAAAACACGGTGCGCCTCGCACCCACGGCGCCCACCTTCCCCGCTGGCGAAGCTCCCGGAGGCGCCCGACACGGCGATTACCTTGAATGGCAAAGCTCCTCCGCGATCTACGCTGCCCCAGAGGCTGGAGTGGGTCGGGATGGAGCCAGCGACGAGCTCGGAGAGGGACTCCAAAAAGAAAGTGGTCCTTGGATCCTGTCCGGCGCAAAGACTCCGAGGCTTCACACGCACCCCAGGCTGCGGGGGCGCGCGGGCATGACGCCGCGGGCTGCCCTCGGATTTGGGGAGCAAGAGGAAGAAAGAACTCAAGCTTGGCGCTTCCTCCTCCAAACTTTGCTCGCAAGTTGCGAACGCTCACCGTGCGCTGTAGAGCTGCGGCCTCGGGGCCACGGGGCTCGCGGCCGACCCCCGCCAGCCCGGAGAGGAGTCGCCGCGCCGGGCCAGGTAGGGCGCAGGCAGCCCCGCGGCGCCCGAGCTTTGTGGCGGCCGCGCGCACTCGCTCCCCCGCCGCTCCGCACCCACCACCCGCCCGCTCTGCTCTCCGAGGCGCTCTCGCGGCCGCCGCCGCCGCCTCCTCCGGCGGGTCACGCCCCCGCTGAAATCCGAGCCGTTTCCTGGACGGCGGCGCCCGCTCTGCCAATCAGCGCAGCGCGCCCCAGACGCCTGGAGCCCCGCGCCGCTCCCGACGTCTTGGATCTGTTGGAGACACCGGCCGGGAGGCGAGGGCCCCGGGCACGGTTGAGGTGGAAGGGCGCCACGCTCTCCTCCGAAAAAGGCCCGGTGCGCGCCCCGCGCTGCCGCCTCCTCCCTTCCCCGGCGAGTGAGGCTGGTCCGCTGTTTGCAGAGTGGTTGTGTTTCAATGTTTTATGTCAAGTTAGGAAACAAATGACAGAACGCGCTACCCCCTAAAGAGGCCTTGAAATATGTATGTCTCCATGGTACTAGGGGAAGAAATGCAATACAATCGAAGCTTTTGGAGGAAAGGAAGAAACTTGGAAATATTTGTAGGATGATGTTGTAATTTTTTCAGTCCTTCTAAACAATAAAAATGAGACAAAAAAGCGAATATTTATAGAGGTCCTTCTATAGGGAGGGCGCGTTAAATAGGTAATTCCACAAAATTCGCGCGGCTCTCCTGCGGAGTAATAGTCCCAGTTTCTGATAAGGAAGCTGCTGATCAAAGAGGACAAGTAATTTGCCAGTGGATGCTACCGCCTGACTTTGAATGTTGCTTAGAAAAAGCTAAAATCTCCAGCAGCACATGTAATTTTTAGTAATATATATTTGTGTCACTAAAAAAGAAATTGAAAAGGCTCAGCCAGGCATGGTGGCACACACCTGTCATCCCAGCTCTCAGGAAGGCTGAGAGAAGGATGGCAAATTCGAGCCCAGACTTTGCAACCTAGCAACCTAGCAAGACCTGCCTCAAAATTAAAAAAAAAAAAAAAAAAAAAAGGGAAAAATAAATAAATAAAAAAGGGCTGGGGAGATGCAGCTCAGTGCAAAGGCCTGGACCCCCTACGACCCCCAAAAATGACAACAACAAACACCTCTGTAGAGTAACTGGGGTTATGTAGCTCAGGTTAGAGGGCTTGCCTAGCATGCATGAGACCCCTGGGTTCCACCCAAGCAATGCAAGAAAAAAGAAGTGGTGGTGGGTAAAGCTCAAATCTGCCATAAACAGCTATATGACCCTGAGCAAATCAGTTCCTCTTCTGCACCTTAGATTATTCCACTGCAAAACAATGCTTAGCTAAATACCAGGCTATAACCCACTAAAGTTCACATTTTCTAATTGCCTTTTTCACTAAGCTGTCTATTTATTTATTTATTTATTGTATCAGGGATCAAACTCACAACCTTACACTTGCCAGGCAGGAGCTTATGTCACTGAGCTAAGTCCCTGGCCTTTTTTTTTTTTTTTTTTTTTTTTTTGAGACAGGGTCTTACTATGTAGTTCAGGCTGGCCTTGAACTCACTTTGTAGCCCAGGCTGGTCTCGAACTCACAATAATCCTCCTGCCTCAGCCTCCCGAGTGCTGGGATTAAAGTCATGTGCCACCACTCCCGGTTTAAACTGTCTGTTTTTTAAAAGACTCTTTCCCTCCTTGTCTACCTCCTGAGCAGTTGTGCCTAAGTTCAAGACAATATAAATAAAAACCTAAATTGCTTTTCTTTAGGAAAGGTCACTAACCCCAGAAGTAGTTTAGAATCCTTCTGACACTTGAGGACAGATGGAGCAGGGAGAAAAAAACTCAGCCTGGATGTCTTCTTGTCCTGCATTGGGAGGTGCAGTTGCACCTGGGTCACTAACAATGCCTACTTCTTAACATTCATAGAAAACTTCTCAGGGCACTACCTGATTAGAAAATCATTTATGCCGGGTGTGGTGGCACACGCCTTTAATCCCAGCACTCGGCAGGCTGAGGTAGGAGGAGCGTTGTGTGTTCGAGGCCAGCTTGGGCTACAACGCGAGCACAAGGCCAGCCTGAGCTACATAGTGCAACCCTGCCTCAAAAAACCAGGACTGGGAGTTTGGCTCAGTAGCTTAAGTGCCTGCCCTGGCAGGTACAAGGTTGTGAGTTCAATCTCCGGTGCTGCAAAAAGAAAGAAAGAAAATCATTTTTATTCACCATAGAGTCTGGAAAACTATTATGCAAATTACTGGAAAGTCAGGAGTGACAAACCCATTTATAGCTTGGGAAGCTGACCCCAAAATAATAGTCTGATTATGTGTAGTGGGACGGGTATCTTTTGGGTAAAGTCTTCTAACCAGAATCAGTTCCAGACCTTTTAATTAACAGACACCTCAGTCAGGTGCGCTCAGCCAGCCACTCCTACTGGGGCTGCTCTGGCCATACTCATGCGTTTTCAAGTTCCCAGACCCGGGACCACAAAAGAGATGTGACCAAAGGCTGCCTGCTCTGAGCTGGCACTTACATCTTTATATCCCCGCCAGTAGGCGAGTGGAGTGTCTCAGGACGGGCCCTTCCCATCCATCCTGCACGGATCCATCAGCCATGGAAAATGCCCTTACCACATTCTCACATAAATTACTGCTGCAGGAAGCAGTCCCTGTCCCCATTCATCCACAGCTTTATGTGGGCTGAATGGAAAGGAAGCCTTGCACTGAAAATGACAAGTAAGAACACCTACTCTAATGTCCAGACACTATTTGTGGAATTTATTCTTTATACGGATGAAAAGACAGCAATTCTTCCAAAGCCCCTGACCCCCTTAAGAGAGCTCATTTTTAAGGGAGCCAAGCTTGCAAGCCCAAACTCTTCAGTTTTGAGACACTCAAAAGCATGTTTGGAATTTTTTAAAAAATCGATTCTGGCATCATATTTAGGCTTCAAGTGACCCCAGTCAATCCAGGAAAGCTTTCACACCAGAAGGTTTTGAATGAGAAAATAATCTCTTTACAGTTTTTTTTTCCCCCTCTTCCCTCTTCAAGTGGCTGGAACCACTTTTGTCAATGGCCTCCTGTGAATGGTGTTGCTAATAAGCCTATTAATGAGCCTCAACGGCCGAGTGTGAATAGGTAAATAAGCTCCAATCTGCTGAGGTTCTGGGGCAAGGGCAGAAAAGCCCGCAAGAACTAAAGGTGACAGTTTGAACTGAGCGGGACCGCCAGCACCAGGTCTCAACTGAAAGAAGCGCCAGACAAGGCCACATTCACCGCCCTGCACCCCCTACCGAGGTCCTTTTCTTTACAATTTTCTCCCCTTTACAAAATGTCTTGAGTAGTCACCCTTTTTTTTTTTTTCAAAACCCCTTCTTTTTTTTTCACTCTAGTAATGATACATCAATTGGAAAGGAGAAAAATGAGGACACCAGAATTCGGACACCCTGCTCATGTCCAGAAACAAATTACATCCTTAGCCCATTAGTTATGGGAAGAGAGGAAAGGATTTCTTCTGTTGCAGCCTCTCTCCTGTAAGATGAACCATTTTCCCTTTAACAATTTGTTTTCTAATGGTGGGGGGGTGGGGACTGTTCCTTCACCACCACCCCTTGAAAGACAAAACTGGAACAAGTCTGTGCTTATGAGCTCTTCTGGTGTGGACTGCTTCCTGCAAAATTGGATTTCATTCTTTAAGTAACACCTCAATAATATCCCAAGGAGAATGGCAAATTTGAGCACAGCCAGGGCAATGTAGCAACTAAGCAAAACTGCTTCAAAAAATTAATTAATTAATATATAAATAGGCCTGGGGGTATAACTCAGTACAAAGGCCCTGAGCTCATAGCCCAGAGTGGTGGCGCACTCCTGTAATCCCAGCACTCAAGAGGCTGAGACAGGAGGATGATTGCAAGTTGGAGACCACCCTGTGCTACAAAGTGAACCCAAGGTGAGCCTGAACTGCATAGTGAGACTCTGTCTCAAAAAGACAAAGGAAAAAAAAAAAAAGGCCCTGAGTCCAATCCCTAGTATCACTGTTACTACCACAACTAATAAGAATAATGACCAAAGCAAAGCATGAAGGAGCACCCAAAAGGAGGGGCACAGCCTGGCCTAAGGAGGACTATGGCTACTGGCTCCGGGATAAGGGAGAGCTGGATCCCTGGCACCTCCCATCCATCTTCAAGGGCACTTGTGGCCTTTAACTCACCATTGACCCCACTGCCACATAGCATCCATGATACTAAACTTAGGACTGAACTCGGTTGCTAAGCCAAGATTTCCCTAGGGACTGTGTCTCTGGAAGGCTGGCCTCCCTGGGCGTGGGTTCTGCTTGCAAGCGCAGAGGCTCCGGGCAGCTCTCTTCACTCCACAGCTATGTGACCTGCAGCTGATGACTTGGGTTCTCAGAGTCTTCCATTTCTCCAGCTGCAGAGATATCCATAGTTGCTAGGGTAAGACATCCTTGGTTGCTATGCCAAGATATCGCATGGGATCATAAAAAGAATGAATGAGTTAGGACAGGAATAGACACTACGACATTTTGATTCAGATGCTCCACTCTAGGTTTGGAGAATCTCTCCAGCACGTGGGAGAGGCCGTGTGTTTTCCACGAGAATTACCACCATTTGCACGTGACTATCACACTTTCACCTCCAGAGTCCCTGTGGGGTGTTGGGGGGGGGAATCAGTGAAGAACCCACTAGCACTGTGATAGTACTGTGATGTTCTTAATGGTGATATAGTTACTATTATTGTGAAGCTGGTGTTGACACAGGCTGGAGCCCTCACTGGTGATATATACACCCCAGCCCACCCTAGCCCAGCTGATCAGCCTGTCAATCCCCATCTAGATGAGATGTCCAGGGAAGGCAAGTATGGTTAAGAACCGCTTGTCTAGCCCGGCGTGGTGGTGCATGCCTTTAATCCCAGCACTTGGGAGGCTGAGGTAGGAGAAGCATTCTGAGTTCGAGGCCGGCTTGGGCTACAGTGCGAGTGCAAGGCCGGCCTGAGCTATACAGTGTGAACCTAACTCAAAAAACCAGGGCCGGGAGTTTGGCTCCATGACTTAAGTGCCTGTCTGACAGGTGTGAGGTTGTGAGTTCAATCCCCGGTGCCACAAAAAAAAAAAAAAAAAAAAAAAAAAAAAAAAAAAAAGAAAGAACCACTTGACTGCAACCCCTGCTCTCAAGCAGCAGGAGAGCGGGGGCAATGCCTTGTGGGAAACACTTTCCACCCTGGGGGACACATTTGGCCCCAAGAAAGAGCTGGGATTTTTTCATTTGTTTATTTGGTTGCTTTTGGTTTGTCAGTTTGTTTGTCATGCTAGGGACTAAACACAGGCAAGCGCTCTAGCACTGAACTCCTACACTCCAGCTTGGCACAGAGCTGCTTTAAGACTATGATGAATATCTGAATTAAAACTGCCATTAAGCCTGCTCTGCCCCAGTTCCAGATTTCCATGAGGGTTAAGTGGCCTGGTAGTTCTTCCTAAAAAGACCCAACCAAGGCCAATGAAGTGCAACGGAACCCCAGGGATTGTGAAGCCAGCCATACCAAGAGATTCCCAGCCATGTCAGGTGACTGGGCTCTTTCTAGGACATTATGTTCCTCAGAGAACTGAGATCTTTTGAGTAGAATTCATCAATTCTGGAAATGCTACTATTTCCAGAGAACAACTAGCCACCATCATGGAGCCAGGCCACATCTTTCCCTTTACACACTATACAGATTCATGGGGGGCGCATTGTTACTACAAATGTTTCAGAGGTTTCAAGTTCAAGTGTGTCACCCAGCACATAGGAGGCTTTTCACCTTTTTCACACACCTGTGTTTCCATTAGTTGAATTCACATAGCTTTCAAAATAAAGGAAGAATTAAGGGCCAATTTGTGGCTCATAAAATATGATATTTTTTTAAATAAATGGAAATGAGAAACTCTTAAAATTGCTAAGGCTTGTATTTGGGAAGTTAACGCAAAAATCCTACACACATTTGCCATTGGTCTACTGTTCCAAATGCAATGGAGAGATAATTTGGGAAAGTTGGTTGCATTCTGGGAAAGCACCACTATAAAATTATAAAAGACCATGTATGGGGGTTAATGGGGAAATTTTGATATGTTTGGGAAATGAGATACTCTTAGAGGTGGCTGATAATTTACTTAGGTAAGATTAGGGTAGCTTGGTTTTGTAGAAAAATTTCCATGTCCTGAGGGAACACAGTTTGAGAGATTAAATGGCTTGATGTTTGTAATATACTTTTCAAGTGGCTCAGAAAAAAAGGGCACAAACTCATAGATAAAGCCAAAAAGGTTATCATACAGTGAATGTTATACTGTGATTGTTGTACTGTTCTTTCAACATTTCTGAACATTTGAGTAATTTCATAACCAAAAAATGGAGGGGCTCTAAGGGAGAACAGAATGGACTCTGGCCTCAACACTGCCCCTCCTTGTGCCACAAGCCCCTGGTGGTAGGGGCAAGTTCCTGGTACCTGCCAATCTGAATGTGTGATGGAAACTCATGGGTCAATTAACTGGTTGGCAGAATGAGCGAGATGTAATGTCCATAATACCCAAAGTCTCCAGGCACTGGACGAGCAATGTGGTGCCACAGAAACAGCCACAGCCAGGGCTCCCAAGACTTGGGGTTTTCATCCCAATATTGTCAGAAAGCCTAACCATGTGATGATCCTGGGAATGTCACTGAACTTGTCCCATCTCCCTGCCACCCTTGTCCTCACTTTCTTTTGTATCACCGAAGTGTCCCCCTTTTAGGTTAAATATGAACTCATCTGAATACCATACTTTGTTTTGTTTTATTGGTACCAGGAATCAAACTCACAACCTTGCACTTACTAGGCAAACACTGGAGCCACTGAGCTAAATTCCTGGCCCAATATAAACTTATCAAACCAGGCAGGGCGGCACACATCTGTAACCCCAGCACTCTGGGATGTTGTCATAGTGTCTATCTAGATCAGTAATGGCGAACCTTTTAGATCTTTCAATGCTACAGACAGCCCACTGTGGTACACATGCTACAGGTTCACCACTACTGATCTCAATGTCTCCCCAAAGCCTCATGTGCTCAAGAATATTTGATACTGAATCATGAATATCTTATACTGGATCATAGTGTATGATACAGGATTAGTCCACTTATTATTTTCACGTAGTTCTGGGTGGGCATAGTTCATGATGGATTTACTGAAGTGGGAAGACCCACCCTGGGTGTGAGTGTTACCAACCAATAGGCTTGTAGCCTGGTAGAATAAAAAGGGAAAGAAGAAGGAAGACACTACTTCCTATCTGCATACCATGAACTTCTTCTTCTCTGCCATACCCCTCTGCTATGCCCCCTTGCCTTGAAAGCAGCTGATAGCTTAGCAAAATCATCACATTTTAGAGCTCTGGTTTGATTTGCAAACTTTGCCATGGCCTAAGCTGCACTTATCCTGCCTCCTATCTTTCTTTTGAGCCAATTTTTAGCTCTTTCTACCCCACCTATAGTCTGAAACACATAAAAACTGTAAGCTAAAATAAACCTTTCCTCCTATAAGTTGTGTGTGTCAGGTATTTTTTCTTAGCAACAAAGAAAATACAGTAACTAAGACAGAGCCTAGCACAGGAGGATTACACGTCTGAGCCTAGCCTGGGTGATTTAGCAACATAACAAGACATTGTTTCAAAATTTAAAAAAATGAAAAGGAATGAGGGTGTAGCTCAATGGGTGAGTTTAATTGCTAGTACCATAAGAAGAAAAAAGAAGGAGAATGAGAAGGAGAAGGGGAAGGGGAAGGAGAAGGGGAACAAGAAGGGAAAGGGGAAGAAGAGAAGGAAGATAAATGTATCTGTGATTTCTGGCCCATCTCTGAACATTCCCTACCTTCAGTGTCAGGTTCAAAAAACCTGAGAAGTTGTCACTTGCCCGTCACCAAAGGGCTAACCTCATGTTAAAGAAAGTCAGTGCCCATTCTAAAATATTGTGAAACTGTAGTCTAGGAATGCTGCCGTTGATCCCTCTCTACTGGTAACCAGTAGCTACTGGAAAAGTCCCCTACTCCTGCCCCTTTGCCATCTAAGCTCAATTTATGGCATGGCATTTCTTGGCTGCAAGACTCAATGCCTTTGCATCACTCCCATGCTCCATAAATGGGGACCACCTCCACCCCAACAACACCTCCTGGCGGACTGCAGAGAAACTCTGCCTGTGATTTTAGGCAGTATGGGGCATATCAGAGAATAACAATCATGGTCCCTTTCACTTTTGGCCCCTGCCCATCCACACCACATCACTGCCTGGAGCTGTCCTCTCCAATTTGGTAGCCACTCACCAATGAGATTATCTGTTTATTTGTGGTGCTGGGGATTGAGCCTAGGGCCTCATAGATGCTAGGCAAGTGCTCTGTCACTAAGCTACATCCTCAGCCCACACAGCTGCTGTTCCACAGTTGGCATCCTGGCTGCCCGCTGCCCTGGTTGTAGGCACCTTGCATTGCCCTTGAGTTCAGGGACAAGAACTCTCTACTCCTCAGAATACCAGCGACCAGCGGGAAGGAACACAGGATAGGTCTCATTTGACAAACGCAAGCCTGCAGCATCTGCTCCGGGGCCTCTTTAAACCACCTCTGGCCTCAGAGAGACTTCTCCAGACCCTAAATTCTTTTCTGTGAGGATGCCTACCCCCTCAAAACCTCGGAAACTCACCCCAGGGATTTGAGCTGTGCGCCCTGAGGGAGAAGGGCCTTGGGAGTTAAGACGTTCGCTGGGGATCACTGAATTATCGCAGCCTGGGAAGGCATTGTCTGTCTCCGCATCTCTGGGTCCCCAGGGCTCGCTCTGCCCGGCCAGCGGGGGGCAGTTTAGGGAGCTGCGTTGTACCCAGCAGGTGGAGGGTAGTTTCTCACTGATTGATGATGACTGCAACTTAGCCCCTTCGGATTCCCTAAGCAAGGAATAAAGGAGGTACATGCACACAGGGTTTTGCACATAGTCAGTGATAGCTGTGCAAAAGTCAAACAATAAAAGCCATTTCAGGCTGACCCAGCACTGTGGAAAGTTACCTTTGCTTGCAACAGCCTGACTTCCACATCCTTCCCGCCTTTTACGTCTGCGTTTGTGTTACGCTGTTTCCCGAGGGTATGTATCTACTTTGTCCAAGCACGACAAGGAGTTCCCTTTTATGAACCAAAGGGGAGAAAAATGGTGCCGCCAGGATCCTGGAAAACTTGGGGAAGGAGACGGAAAATGTAAAGCAGAAGGTATCGTAAAACCGCAAACCCAGTAACCCTTTTAGAGTCCCAAAGCTCTTAGATTTTGTCCCCAGGCTGGAGAGAAAAGCCATCAAAGGGAGAGGTTTTTCTTATTATTATTATTAAAACAAATTTCTAAGAAAAACTTAGAGCGAAAATTAACTCCTTCGCCGAGCCCGAGGCTGGACGGGTGCTGTGGCCCGGGCCGGGGAGCAGGTGGGTCCAGGTGAGCGCGGCCGAGCCCGGGCCGGGGAGCAGGTGAGTCCAGGTGAGCGCAGCCGAGCCCGGGCTGCCTTTGTTCCTCGGGCTCTGCACTGCGCAGGGAGGAGCACGGCGGGCGTCAGCGCCCTCGTGTGGCCGTGGGCGTCTGCGCGGGCAAAGAGGGGCAGCGCTGGAGGCTCTGCACTAGCGCTTAGGGCCTGGATGAAGCGAGCCCAGACCGACTCCTGTGTAGGCAACGAGTGATGGATGCCGAGGTGTGTCTGCAGCAGAGGCTTGTCCCAGCACAGCTGGCATGTCTTGCCCCGACGGCTGGGGCTCAAGATCCTGCAGGTTCGTGGGGTGGCGACAACCTGGCAGGTCACCACTGCGGGCTTCCTCTGTCCACAGGGTGGTTTTGGCGCACATTTCCAGCTAGCGGTGGCATCTCACCACCTGGGTCAGAAAGGTGGAGAACGACCTCTACATCCCTGCATTAAGCCAGCTTCCACTGCCCACAGTTAATGACTGCTGCACTGAGA
The DNA here is from genome assembly GCA_004363535.1 of Dasyprocta punctata. Classification (NCBI taxonomy): domain Eukaryota; kingdom Metazoa; phylum Chordata; class Mammalia; order Rodentia; family Dasyproctidae; genus Dasyprocta; species Dasyprocta punctata. The sequence goes on from RJWM01001236.1 coordinate 154,785, forward strand.
CAGGGGCATTTAGGATCCTGGGATTTCTGCTTTTAGTCTCTTCTCTGCTAGTCACCTGGCCCAGAGGCAGGGATCTCTGCTCTGCTGTTTCCTTGGGTCAGTTGGAGCTTTGGTGGCTTCCATTTGCAGAACCATGACGACTACCCTTTTAGCACAGTGTAGATACTTGCTGGGGGACGTTTATTAGGTGCTATATTCCAAGCAGCCAAAATGGCCTTTCATGGATTATCACATTTCAATCACAAGGGCCCTGTTGGGCAGCACTGTGTGACCCCATGTGACAAACTGGGCTACGGAGAGAGAGCTCGGCCAAGTTCCAGTCACGAGAAGGGAGCCTGACATTGGAGCTGGGCTTACCCTGAAGCTGTCACTGTCGTCTGAGTAAGAGGAGGACAAGGTAAGTTCCGGGCAGGGCAGAGGCTTCAGTGACTGAATGAATGCATGGGGCCTGTCCTTACTTTCTCCGAGAAGTCCTCTGTTCTATCCAGATGATGACAGTTGTTGCATTGTTAGGTGTTGACTCCTTTTTCAGTGGGACTGTGCTTCTGCAGGTTGCAGCCACCTCCTATTGGCCCTGTGTCTGCCTGTTGTCACATTCTCATCTGGATAATGAAGTACAGTCAGCTTTCCATGGCAACAGAATCTGTATTCACAGATTCAAACAACTGAGGACCAGCAATATTTGGGGGAAAATTGTATGGGCACTAAGCATGTACAGACTTTGTGTGGGTGTCATTATTCCCTGAACAATACACCATAACAACTATTCACATCACATTTACATTGTGTAAGGTATTATAGATAGTGAGGGATGATTTAAAGTTTATGAGAGGATGTGATGGTTATATGCAAATCCTATTCCATTTTATATATGGGCCTTGAAGATCCACACATTTTGGCATCAGTGAGAAGTCTTAGAATCTATCTCCCACAGATACCAAGGGATGACTATACTGCTTATACCTTCTCAACCTTCTGTGTGGATTGAAAGGGCTACATTGGATAAAGGGCATGCTTTATGCATGATCAATACATGTTACCTGACATTATTATTTCCAAACTAGGGTCATTTGGGTCTCCCACCCAGAATCCTATTCTAACCCTGGCCTTACTTCCTGCTACGTGTGCTTGCTGTGTGACCTTGAGCAATTTGTCTAGCTCTCCTGACACTCTGTGTCTTTATTTGTAGGCTGAGAATATTAGATGTAACCATCCTCAAATTGATTCAAACAGTATGGATTTTGGAAGCACATCTAGGGCAGTATTGCAGTCAAGGTTTGCAAGGGAATAGATTTAATACAGGACATATAATTTATAGGATTATTTTATAATAGTCACCAAAAAAAGTCAAATGCAGAGAAGTGCAAGAGATCCATCATGCACTGGAGACCCAAAGAATCCAGCTTAAAAAAAAAAATCCAGCTGAGGGCCTAGACTCCATGGCAATGTCCTACCCAAGTCCAGTCAGAGGCCTAGAGCCATGGCAATGTCTCATGCAAGTCTGTATCAAGGATCTGCACTGAAAAGGCTGAAAGACCAAATGCTAGAAGATAGAGAGTCTGTGTCAGCAGGGTGTAGGATGTGTGCCTGCAGGCTGAGGGAGCTGCACTGGAGCCAGGAAGCAACACTCAAGGTAAAGACCAGAGCTTCCCGGAAGAGATCTGAGCCATCCTCAGTGACAGCAATGTCCCAAGCTCATTTGATGTCAAGAACGTGGAGTTCATATCAGGAAAACCAGCTGCAGCAAGCTTCTCCAGGAGAATCAGCAGCACACCATCTTCCCCTCCAGTTCTTTTATGCGGTTAGTAGCGATCCTCAGGTGGGTCTTCCACACCCAGCACCATGCTGACTCAGTTCAGCTGGGCCTTCCCACTCCAGCTGACCATTAGTTAATCCACCACAGGCAGAGTACTTGATCATTTCCTCCTTTCCCTCCACATCAGAGAAAGTCATTCCATGTTGGCACATCTCAGTTTCTTCATTTGATCCAACTGAGGCATCATTTGCTTTAAATTCCTATTTGTCCTGCCTACTGTGAACAAGGCAAGACTCTATTTACTTTCTTTGTAAAAAATACTCTGTACCCTCCAAAACAAGAACAAAGACAATTTTTAACCTCATCTTCTCCAAATAAGGCAAGACACTACCTCAGAACACTTCAGGTCTTAATGCCAAATTTAACTGATGAAAATATAGGACACTTGGTGAAATTTGAATTGCAGGTAAATGGCACATTCTTAATATAAATTTGTCACTAATATTGCATGAGCAAATATTACATGGGATATGCATACATTAAAAATTATTAATCACACAATTAAAATTCAGATTGAATATGCATGGCTACCCTGTGCCGAATAAGAGCCACGCAAGGTGAACTGGAAGTCCAAGTGGGGTAGGCTTCACCAGAAAATCTCTAATGTGTTTCTTGGGGCTGATTTCCAGTCCACTGTTTGGCAGCCTGGGACTGTTTTTGAAGCACTTGATTTATGTACCAGTAGAGGTATTTGGATACTTGGTGATAATTATAATCATCTATCACAAATCGGTATTTCCTCCTATATCAGTACTGAGCTACACACGAGAATGATACGTCTAGTGGTCAAGTGTATAGGTGAAATGTGCAGCTGGGCTTGGTTCTTGCCACCAGGATGGAACCAGGGAGCCCCAACCATTTAAGGCACTCGACAGTTCCACCAAGAGCCGCACAAAGCAATCTCTACCTTTCGCATCCTTCTGTGGTACCTCTCAAGAGGAGACCTGGCCCCCATCTGTTAGTTCTTCAGAGCCTGGAGACCACGTCGCCAGGGAATCGTGTATTATTGGCTTTCCTGCTTTCTGCCTTCCTGCCCAGGGTTAGTGTGGGGTCCAGAGAGCAACTGACAACAGAGCCTGTGGAGCAGCCCTCTTGTCACTGTGGCTTCTTGGCCCCATCTGCCATCCTAGGGGGAGGTAAGGGACAAAACAGAGACCTTGTCCAAGATGGACACAGATGAATTCCTGCAACAAATGTGGCCCGCCCCAGCTCTCTTTTTCTGGCTGTTTCCCATGGCCAGCCCCTGCTACTCTGCCTGGCTATGACCCTCAGAGTCAGCTTAGTGCTGGAGCCCCCCTCCCGGCATTGGTCATCTGCTGCTGGCACCACCCCCATTGCAGCCCAAGGGGTTACAGATTTCCCCTGACCATTTCTCCTTTCCATTCTTACCAGCTCCCTGCCACATCTTGTCCAGTGTCACTTCTTATATGGATTCAGTTTACATGTTGCACACCTCTGCCATAAGTTCCTTAGCATTGGACAGGTAAGTCTTGTAGACCTTGGCTTCAGTCACATACCTGCCTTCCCGTGACAGCACCTCTACTGACCAGCTCTCTGAAAACTTGGCAATGTCACCTCAGCGCTCTGCTGTGCCTCAGTTCTGTAGGTGGCATACTAGCTTCTGTTGCTGTTGTGACAAGTTACCACACACTTCTGGACTTACAGCTGCACAAGTGTGCTCTGTCATAGCCCTGCAGGCAGCAGTAACCAGGGCTCTGTCCTCACAGAGGCCCTGGGGAAGGACCAGCCTCCATTCTCAGCAGGCTGTTCCTTGACTCCACTCCTGTGCTGTAGAGCCCAGGGGTCCCCTTCCTTGCAGGTGGCCCATGGGAAGCCTCTCAACAGATTCCTCTGTGTTGGAAGCCAGAAGTGACACCCAAGTCCCTTACAGGGGTCTCCGACATCTCCCTCTGCTGTATCTCTGCTCCTCCAGCTGAAAAAAAGTTGTCAGGTCTGAAAGCTCAGGTGACTAAATGGGTCCATCCAAATAATCTCCCTGTTTTAAAGAAACTTTAATTTCCTGTCTGCGAAGTCCATGTTACCAGATTCTGAGGATAAATGCAAGGACATTTTTAGGGAGTCTCTGTTTCGCCTCCCACCGGTGGGTGTTGGTACTGCAGGGGAAACATGGTGCCGCGGTTTTCTCGCACTGTTTTAGCAGTAACACAAGTCAACCAGTTTTCAGCCACAGGGACTGACTGTCTCACATTTCTGGATGCTGGAAGTCTCAGACCAAGATGTTGGCAGGGCTGTACTTAGAGGACACTCCTTGCTCTCTGATTCCAGCTCCTGGTGGCAGTGGACACCGTGAGCATTCGCTAGCTATCGTGGGTATTCCCTGGCCATCTTGGGCATTCCCTGGCCGTCCTGGCTATCCCCAGGCTTGCTGCAGCAGCAGCCCTTGGTCATTACATCACCTCATAAGACACTCTCTCTGTGTCCATGACCGACTTCCCTCCTCTTATAAACACACTGGTCATATTGACGTAGGACTGACTTTAATGAACCTAACTTGATGATATCTGTAAAGATTCTATTTCCATATAGGATCCTGGGAAATAAGACTTCACGATTAAACTCAAGACACTGTCAAAGCACTTAGCACAGGGTCTGACCACTGGCTGGCATAATAAACAGTAGCAGCTGGCAGTGCCCAAGTCGAGTTCCCTCTGGGCCCCTGTGAGTACAGACCAGGATAACAAATGATGGCGGCAAGCGATAGAGAAAGCTCTCCTCCCTCTAGCCTTCCTTCCTGACTGCCCCTGGCTCATCTTGAGCTCAACTGCACCTCCAGCCCTTTTCTCCACCTGCCCCCTGCCTGCGGTGTCCTCCCGTTTGCTGAGCACCTTGGCCACACTTTGGCCCCACTCTACATCCTGGCCCCTGAGCGGCCACCCTCCCTCCTGCCCAGGGTCCTGCACCCACTAGCAGGGCTGACCAGTGAAAGATAAAGTGTGAGGAGCTGGGGCCGCCCTCAAAATCCTGGCACTCAGCTAGCTGGAGAAAGAACCTTTCTGTTAGGACAGGTAGAGCCGGGGAACAAAGTTCGAGGGATGGAAGGTTCTGGAGAATAATTTTCAGGCAAGAAATTCTACCTTCTGCCTCGCTGGGTCTAATAACAACCAATCTTGTAAATGTGAACTGCTCATCCTAGAAAGAAAAACAGTAAGTTCTGAACCCTCTCGCCAAGTTAACCCCCCAGGGCCCCTCACTCATAGGTCTGCATGGCATATGAGACACCAGGCAGCACCTTCTTCCCACCCTTGTTTGTCCGCTGTTAGGATACTGGCCTGCTTTGAGACACAGAGGAGAAAAGGCTTGCTACATCCCACCAGCAGTCCAGAGACCTGGCTCTGTGGTTTTAGGATGTCCGCATTTAATAAATCAGAACACATATGGACGCAGAGTAGTCCCCAGCCACAGGCAGAGTTCAGTGGAAAGTGGAGAATGACTTCCAAGCATTTTAGCATCCTGACTGCTCCTCATTTCCGGAAGCATCTCGAACTCACTTTTCCAGGCACACATGGGAACAGAGGTAGAGGACGATGAGGAACAGCTGTTCCTGCTGGGGGAACAGAAGAGACAGGCAGGCCCCTTCCAGGCATTGCTCTTCATTGTATTGAGGTATTGGCTGAGCTGTGCTTACAGGAGACCCCTTGATTTACCCATCCCACCCCCGGGAGAGAAGGGTCTCCCAGGGTCCTGTCTGATCAACTTGGCATCGCCAGAATCTAATGCACAACCTGGGAACAATCAATAAGGATTTGTTGGTCCAGGTGTGGTGGCCATAGGCCTGTAATCCTAATACTGTGAGAGGCTGAGGCAGGAGGATTGCAACTTTGAACCCAGCCTCAGTAACCTAAGGCTTAACAAGACTCTCAGAATAACAAATAAAACATCTTAAAAGGGCTGGGGCTGTGGTTCAGTGTGAAGGGCCTAGGTTCAACCCCCAGTAGTGTAAAAAAAAAAAAAAAAAGAAAAAGAAAAGAAAAGAAAAAGAAAAAAAAGTTTCACTGAGTCAACAAATCAATGAAATTATCTGAAGGCACCAGAGAAGGTTCAGCAAGCCACCCCCACTGCAAGTAGAAGTTTGGTCCCAACCCCACCCAGTGACCAGAGTCTGCTACCCACCTCCTGAGGGCCTACCCCAAGGCCTGGCTGCTGGCACAGCACGCAAGGAAATCAAGTCATCACTGAGTCGCTGCGGGTCGGCCCTGAGAGCCCCCGCCACATGGGAGGCGAAGCCTTTGGCAGCTGTTTATGTGATGCGCATCTGGTGGATAAATAAACTTCATTTTCCAGGGCTGCCAATCTCTAAACATGTAGAAATATACATTCAGTCAGAAACTTTAAAAAAATAAACAAATGTGGTGATGTTTGACTGAATCTTCCCAGCGCCATAGCCCCAGTCCCCAGCTACTTGCCTTTCAGCGGGTTAATAAACCTGGTTTATAGCTCCCCTGCCACAGGCCTGTGGGGAGAACTTCTGCTTGGAGGAAGCTCACCCTGTTAGATGCAGGGGCAGAGAGGCAAGCAGGTCCTCCTACGCAGCAGCCCACTCCACACAGGCAGACGCGGGGAGCTCAGGTGGGCAGGGTTAGCTGGGCCCCCCCTCCCTCCTTACCCCCTTTCTTTGTCGTTGTTGTTGGTTTTTTGTTTTGTTTTTTTGTGGCACCAGGGTTTGAACTCACAACCTTGCGCCTGCCAGGCAGGCATTTAAGCTGCTGAGCCAAACTCCCAGCCCTAGTTTTTTGAGGCAGGGTCACACTATGTAGCTCAGGCCGGCCTTGCACTTGCATTGTAGCCCAAGCCGGCCTCGAACTCACAATGCTCCTCCTACCTCAGCCTTCTGAGTGCTGGGATTGTCTTTCTTTCCTTCCAGTACTGGGAAATAAACACAGGGCCTTTGCATTAAGACACATCTCCAGCCCTTTTTTCATTTTTTATTTTGAGACCGAGTCTTGCTAGGTTGCCCAGGCTGGCTTCAAACTCACAAGCCTCCTACCTCAGCCTCCTGAGCTGGGATTAGAAGTGTGAGCCACTGCACCCAGATTGGGCTGCCTTTTAATCATGAATCAGAGGCACCTTAGGCGGACATCTGTCTCTTCTTGTGTCTCTGTCTCCTCAGGGGACATGAAGACAGAACTAAGAAGAAGGAGACTTGGTTCTGGATTTCACCTCTCTCAACCTCAGCCCGTAAGGAAGATGGTGCCAAGGAATTTTACTACTTCCTCCCTTGTCCTGAGCCATGACAAAGCGGGGACATTTATTCCTCTGGTGCCCATTCACAAAGTTCTTTCCCAAGGGCTGCCCCCCAATCCTATAAGACATTCATTCATTCATTCATTCATTCACAGAGAACCACAGGGTAGTGGGCCCTGTTCTTGGAACCCACTGATCACACTGGTGAACAAGGCAGTATGACTTGTCAAAGGCTAAGATTACAGGGACACAGAGGCCAGTCTTCAGGAAATGGGGACCCACATATGTCTGGAGGATTTTGGCAAGAGTTCACCTAGTAGGAGGCAGAAGAAAGGGATTCAGAGTCTGGGTCTGGTTCCTACAGGGAGGGTTGCATCGCATCCACACATTAGCTGAGAGTCCCTGGTTTTGTATTAGGGGAAGGGGAAGGAAGAAAAGCAGAGGGGAAGAGAAAGAGGAGAGAGGAGAAGGAGGCAGTTGACACGGCACAGACCATATCCCCGCCATCCTAGGTGACAGCTTGGTCCTGCTGTGGGAGACAGAATCTGGGATCTGGAGTCACTGTCCACCTCCTGACCATCTGGAGGGTTGGCACAGAGTTAGCACCTTGTTCACAGCACCAAGGTGACAATTGAGCTACAAAAAGCAAAGCAACCACTGCCTTGGTGCTCCATCAAAAAGCCAGCAGTCAGCACCAGCCCCAGAGGGCACACAGCCTGCAGACCTCCTCCAGTGAACTTCACAGGCCATTTCACTAAGTGAGCTTTTGCCTTCAGTGCTAACCTTAGCCCTAAGTCCTCTCTCTTTCCCCACACACTCCAGACTAAAAGAGCCACCATATCCCCAACACCCAGAAAGAAGTCAGTGCCCATTACAACTGTCATTTGGACACAGCCAAGAACACTGCAAGGGAAGAAAAATCACTGCAGTGGACACCAAGGAGGCACCTAGCTTCTCTTTCAGAGCTAAGAAGCTCATCACTTCATCCGTCATGAGTGCTGGCAGTGCCAATTCTGTGCTAAAGAGCTCATGTCATCTCCAGGAACTGACCACCTCTAAGGAATGGTGATCAGTGAGTGACCCACTCATCCTGGTTTGCCCCGCTGTCCCAGTCCTCTGTCCCGGGCACCCCCACGGTCCTGTCACCCTCACTGCTGAGGTGGGGTGTAGTATGGAAGGGTCTGGCCAAGGAGCTACAGTGCTGAAGGGCCATGGTAGACACTGAGGAGCTTGAGGGGCCTGCAGAGACCTGTGCTGTGACTGTGGCTCAGTTCACTTACACCAGTCCTACATCTTCACTCCTCTGTGGCCAGGAACCCCAAAGGTGCCCCTCAACAGACTCAGATCTCAGCCTCAGAGTGTTTCATGGGGAGCCACACCAAAGGTGGCAGTGAAAGCAGAATTTGGTTTGGCAGTATCAAGCTTTTCTCTTCTCTTTTCTTTAGTGCAGATTAAACCCAGGGCCTTTACATTGAACTACATCCCCAGCCCTTTTTAAAAATTTTTTGTTTTGAGACTGTTGCTAAGTTACCCCAGTTGGCCTCAAACTTGTAATCCTCTTGCTTCAAACTCCCAGAATACTGGGTCTACAGGCCCATGTCCCCACACCCAGCTAGCCTCAGGCCTCTTAAAGCTGTGCACTAATATCAAGATGGACTCATCAAGTGCACAGCTGGAAGGTGGGGTTCCTGTGTCCACACGTCCCCCTTTTAAGAAGCTTCCATTCTCCCCTTAACACCTTCCTTGCTGCCCTGATAACAGAGGCTTATTGAAGCAAAAGTCGATCAATATCTGCATTGAGTTCCAAGGACGCTACGGCATCTCTAAAATTGAGAGAGACGTTTGAATGTTGCTAAAATGGGAATCCCAAGTGAAAAGCCAGGGAAGCAGAGCAGCCAGGGAATCCAGTAGTGGGGAGGCAGCCTTGGGTCCTGGGTACCCTATTTTCTCAGCCTTCCTTCATGTCGAAGAGGAATAAGGACAATATGGACAATTTTGTGATGCCGGGGACCAAGACTGAAAGAGAATCCAGTAGTTACTGGCAGGTTGTGGGGGAGGGGAGAAGATAGACAGGTAACATTTCTTGTGGCATAGAATAGAACCCTCATGCATCTTCTACTACTGAGCTACAAACCTAGCCCTGCAATTTACATTACAAAGAGAGTTTGAGATGGTCACCAGGGGAAACAAAAGCCTCTTAATGCCAGAATGAGGACAGGGTTGGCCAGGTGACACTG
>RJWM01001237.1:0-47251 GCA_004363535.1 Dasyprocta punctata
AGTATCACACAGTGACTTAAAATGCAACAAATTTATTACCTTATAATTCTGAAGGTTAGAAGTCTGGAGTGGGCCTTATGGGGCTGCAGTTAAGAATTCCTGCTGGAGGATCTAAAGGAGATTCAGCTACTTTCCTGTCCCTGATTCTGGAGGCTGCTTGCATTGCTTGGCTACCATGTCACCCACCTCTACTTTCTTCATCCCATCTTTTCTCTTGACTTGGAGTCTCATAGTTCCTTTTATGAAGACCTTTGCAATTATATTTGTCCCATCTGGATTACTCGGGAAAATTTCCCCATCTCAATATCCTTAATTTACTAAAATCTACAAAGTTCTCTTTGTCCTATAAATTATTCTATCTACAGGCTTTTTAGATTAAGATGCAAGAAGTTTCGTGAATCCAGCATTCTGTCTATTGCCTATAGTAAAAACAAAGCAAAACAAAACAAGCAAAAATATCTGAAGATACGGATTTGTCTTGGTCTGGAAAGAATCTTGTATATATGAAAGAATCTTGTATATGAAAACCTAATAAAAATATTGAAAGGTTTAAGACAAATTATAAAAATCCACATACCCTGGCAAAATACCACATTAAATAATTATAGCAAGCAAATAAAACCTAGAATAATAGACGCAGCAAATAGAGCAAAGGATAAATAAATTAAACTTAATTAGTAATAAAATAATTTTAGTAATATTAGGAAATAGATGACTGTTTCAAAAGAAAAATGAATAAAAGACCTGAACAAATTATTAGCTAACAAAATTCATAAGACCAGGGTCTTAGTTACTTTCTTGTCTCTGGGATATAATAACTAACATCCACAAGTTTAAGGAGACAAACTTTATTTTGCTTCACAGTTTGCAGAGGTTCTAGTTCTTGGTTGGCTGGCTCCAAGGCAGGGAGGCATGGCAGAGGAGAAAGTTCATGGATGGTGCTGGGAAGCAGAGAGAGGGATGGAGGGAGGCAGGAAGCAGAGAGACCCTTGGAGGCCACATCCCCAGTGAACCACCTCCTGCAAACGAGCTTCTCACTTCCTAAACCACATTTAGCTATAAACTCATCAGTCAACTAATCCACTGGTGAGTATCTTGCATGCATGATCCAATCACCTCCCAAAGGCCCCAGCTATGAGTGCATAAGACTTTGAGGGGACATCTAGATATAAACCATAGCAACTAACAAAAACCGTGAAAATATTTTGCTTTCTTAGTTAAAAAATGCAAAATAGTACAAAGTACCATTTTCTTATTATACCAAGGAAGATTCAAGAGCCAGTCGTGACTAATGATAATGAAATGTTTACAGAAAATATGTGGCCTAACAAGAGTTTCAAATGTCACAAACTTTATGATGAGAATATATCCCAAAGGTCCTTAAAATGACCAACACTATTTCAGTGACTACACTTTTGGAATCCATCCTACATAATGTAAAATGAGATAGCAGTATTTCTGAGTGCTTTTCCTTTTGATACATAATTTAGATTGGACAAAATGAGAAAATAAGTCTGAAATTAATTAAATTGTTTCCTATATGTATTGTAGCAGACCCTATGGAAGGAAAATTCATATTGCCCTAATGATGCTGTTTCCAGAGATGAGTTTCAGTTTGATTGCATTCATTGTGGGAAACTGGTACATGTATATAACACATCTTAATTCTTTTAATTTCCCTTCCTCTCTCTTCCACTCCCTCAATTTCTTCGTCCCTCTCCCACTTGCAGAAGACTTATCTCTCTGTTTCACGTTATCTATCTTTTATTTTGTTCTTTAAAATATTTGGACTTCGGGTGTGCATTTAGAGACTAATGTTAAGTGAAACAAGTCAGACACACAAGCTTCAGTAACGCTTTGTTTCTCTTACATCAGAACTGATTTTTCAGAACACCTTATTGAAGAATATGAGGAGTATTGCATTTGCCTGATTTAGCTCTATTCAATAACAAATGTCCAAATCTCAAGGGCTTAAAATACAATGACTAATTACTTATTCAAGCAAAATATGTTGTGGATTCAGCAGAACTCCATTGTAATAGTTGGCATCCTTAATCTGCTTCTCTACACGAACTCTGTCTCTGAACCTGAGACTTCAGGGTTACCCCACTCTTAATCCCTGACTCTGTGTTCTCAAATAGCCCTGTGGCAAGAGACATGGGGAGGAAGGAAAGGCGGGATAGGGGATGAAAAAATGTACTGGGACGTGTTATGTGCATATACTAACTCCACACAAAGAATGTAAATATTATATACTGCACACATGTTCTCATAAAAGTACAAAAAATACCCATATGTTCCAGGTAATTAAAAATGATAACAAATGTTTTTCTTTCTTATGCTATAGAATAATATGAGTTGCAGTGAGAATTAGAAGTTTCTAATACATTTCAGTGCTTAATTGAATTGTTTATACCCTTCAAATGCATATACAAAAATCTGCATCTATGTTTCTAAACTGAACATCAACTTGGTATGGCCTTCATCAAGTCTGTACTGCTGTTTATGTCTATAAAACCTGCTGTCTAAGAAAGTTTTTTAAATATTTAAGTCATTGCAATATAGCAAAAAGTAATACTTTATAGAGAGCATTATTTCATAGTGTATAAGCATTATTTTCTTTCTTTTTTTTTCTTTTTTTCTTTTTTTTTTTTTTGCTAACGGAATTGAACTCAGAACTTTGTGCCTGCTAGGCAGGCTCTTGTGCCACTGAGCTCTATTCCCAACCTGTGTATGAACATTATATGAAAATCAAATTACAATAAAATTTCTATTGTAAACCCAGTGAAGACCCCTCGTTTACATATTATCTATAACTGTATGAAGGTTCCACAGCAAAGCTGAACAGTCCCCAGTGAGATCATTTGATCCATAAAACCTCAGTATCTTCAGTCTAGATGTTTAACAGCAGAGTTTTCTGAACCTTGATCTAAATAGATAGGCAGACTAACCACAAACAAAAACTTTCTCATAGTGGTTACTTGTTGGTTTGGTATCTTTTAGGTTTGGTATTTCATTTTCATAGTGTTCTCTATTTTCTAAATCTCCCAGGGTGAATAGTAAATGTTACAGCCATATACAAAAAATAATGCAAAACTCAACAAATGAACATAACTCATATGTAGGGTTTTAAGAATATTCTTCCACCAGTAAATCCAACCAGTTGCTTTTCACTTGAAGCCATGCAACCTAAGCCAAGAGACGGGAGTTATTACTAACAGTAGGGCCTCAGCTTTCTTTTCAATCTTTTCTCCCTCCTTTCTTTCCCTCACTTTAATCTCTAACCACACTCTTTTTTCCTCAGTTCTGCACATAAACCAAGCTCGTTTATCATCAGACTCTTCACTTTTCTTTTCTCTGGAAAGTCTTTTCTCCAGATTTTCACATGGCTGACAACTTTGTCATTCAGATCTTAGTATGAATGTCACTTTAAGAGAGATCTTTCCAGACTTCTCTATGTAATGCTATGTGCTACCACAGTCAGTCTCTGTCAAAGTTCTCTGGTTTATTTTTTCTTTACACGTATCACTGTGTGCTTTGTTTAATTTATTCTCTTTTTTCATTCTTCATTCTTTCCTGTTATGAGATTCAAATTTATGATCTATGAGAAAATAATCATTGTTAGTCTTTTATTACTACTGTATCCAAGAATATGGCACAATCAATAGTCAATGATTTAAAAAGTACTGACTTAATAATTATATTAAGTCAATACAATATATTTTTATCTGTCAGTAAATATATAGATGAGTTGATAGAGATTATAAATTAACATCTTAAGAAACCCCAGTAAAAGTCACGTTCGCGATGGAGAAATATTCTCTCAACTCTCAAAAATGTCTAAGTTCATGTTAGTGACTTATTGACATTTGAATTTAATAGTGGTAATGACAATAGAAAATTCAGTGTCTCTTATGTTAGACGTGATGTACTTCTGACTGAGATTTATGTGCAATTCTAGGAACATTTAATGAAAACAATTTTTAAAATTTCTTAAATCATATGATCTGTGGATCCACTAATAACACTTTATGATTGTTTTTCGATATATTTTGGTAGAATGCTAAAATGTATGACTATGTACACAAATAAAATCAATAAGACACATTTATTACATATTTCATTTGTGAAAAGATAAATGAGAAATGCTACTATCAATTAATATATAGAAAAATGAGGAGACAAATCTATGAAAATGACTATTATAAAATGTACTATCAATATGAATTCATGACACTGGAATAACAAAATTCATAATATATGAATCACATTCCCAATTCTGAACAGTTAATGGAAGAAGATCAGATATTCTTGAATGTGAAAACTAAAGTTAAACTTTCATTAATTAATTTTTGGCTTGTTTCTGAATTTTCTTTACTTCTAGGATGATGACAGATTAAGGCTCCATAACTTGCTCCAAAAGTAAGTTTTCATCAGTCCTTTTTTCTATGTACTAAAACTTGACTGTACTCTTCAAATTGTAGTCTTGATAATATTATCTGGTCTTTCTTTATTTTTCCTATACTGCATTTTCTTATGACATCATTTACCTTAGCAAATAAAACTAGCTCTCAGAAAATGTTTTACTTGATTGGAGGAATTCAGAAAAATAAAAATATATAGAAGGAAGCAATTTTCTATGCTATAGCTCCTTGCATTTCAACTCTTCACAGTTCTCACCTCTTATTGGTTTTGCTTGATTTTTAAATAACAGAAGATTAGATTTAATATCAACCTTTTTTAAAAGGCCATTCTTAAACATAAAAATTTCACATCAGTATCATTTAGAGGACACTCCCATGAAATACAGCTGACTGGAGAGGGAAAGTGCTATACCTATTAAGGGCAAAGAATGTCTTATTTCAGGAGAAACAGCAGTTATGATTTGCCTCCCTCAGAAAATGCTTACTTGCAAAGGACCACAGAGTAAATGACCATGATCTATCTTTTAGAGAATGATGAATCACGCAAAGATATTTGAAATTTCAACATTATGGTTTTAGAGGGACATTTTACAGAGGTAATATTTTTTTGTCTATAGTACTTTGTGGCTTCAAAAGTAACATTTATAGTAAGTTTTGATATCATGATTTCTATTTTCTGAATAGTTTGTTTCTAGCATTGTCACAGAATCATCTTTTTCCCCTACAACATTTTTGTATTCCTCCTGGATGTAAAATACACGACTATACTGTGCTCCCTGTCTCTGATGTAATCGGAAGGAGTGATATGATTATTCTTGTCAAATGAGATGCAGAAGGAAGTTGTGTGTACCACTTCTAGGTCTGGGCTTTAAGCACAACACTTTTACTATTTGTCAACTGAGTGTTGATCCAGGCTCCTGAAGGTTTAGTCCAAAAGTCTGCTATTTGTGAATGAAGTATGGATCAGAGAAGCCCTGGTTTCATCTACTGCTTAGGAAGTTCACTTGACTGTAAAAAATCCCTAAGATTTCTAGGATTTGTTTGATCATAATGTCTTACTATAGTGAATATTCCAACATCTATTGGTACACCTAACATTCCTAGCTCTTCTTGATGATCATACCTAACACTTATATTTCTTGTGAGTTGTCAAAAGACTACCTGAGTAAGAATGTATGCATGCATACAGTAGAATAATAGAATATCTATTTATGTTTTCAACTCATAAGTACTTAACATTTACATGTTATAAACACTGTGTCTACTGGCTATGCAACAATAAACTGCATGAATGCTGTTATGCATTTTAGCCAATATCCTGTGTTTGCACAGCCAGTAGCATGAGTTTTCTGACCACAGTAGTCAATTTCTCTGTGGTGTAATAGTGACAGTTTCTTCAGCTGCTTATTTCAATATATTTTTGGATAAATTATTTTTACTGGGGCATAGTTCTTTAGAATACCCAAGACTTTGCAAGCCATTTTATAATACTACACACTAAATCATTTTCTGCTTTTACAAGCTTCAGTACACAGTTTTCCAAAATTGAAACCTGAGCCCTAGATATTCATCATTACAAGAATATAACCACATGGCTGGGGCTTTAGCTTAGTGACCTAAGCACCTGTCTGACAAGCTCAAGGTTATAAGTTCGATCCCCGGTACAAAAAAAAAGAAAAAATGGAGAATATAACCACAGATGTTTCAACTTTTGAGCTCCAATTTGAAGATCATTGTTCTGTATTATGCTTAATGTTATTTTAAGGTTTCACTTAGCAAATAATCTGTGTTTTAAAACGCGAATTGTGAAGGAAGAACTGAAATTTATCAGTGTATAATTATAATGCAATCATTAAGATAACTCAGAATAGGTTTATACCATTTATTAATGATATGAAATGAAGTGAAATAGAGAAACAAAAGTGTATTAACTTGCAGTCACCCAGGGTACTACTAACCCACAATTGAAAAGTACTTATAAGTGTGTAGTTACATTGTGCTTGGCACAATTAGAGTAAATATTAAATCAATTATCAAGTCAATTTAATCATAATATCCTTGCTAGATAGCAAGTTAGATAATAATAAGGGCATAATCTGCAAATTGATAAAATGGTTCATACAATGTAGACAATATCATCTACACAAATATCTTTCATTTCCTAATGCCATAGAGACAATGACCCATTGCAACATTAAAAGACATTGCAGTGCTCGCTTCAGCAGCACATATACTTAAATTGGAACTATACAGAGAAGATTAACATGGCCCCTGCACAAGGATGACAAGCAAATTCATGAGGCGTTCCACATTAAAAAAAAAAAAAAGACAATGTGCTGTGAAGGCATGCAGAGAAATTACAAGAAAGGAAGGAGGAGGTGTAAGGGTGAGTAGTAGAAGATATAAATTTGATCAAAATATATTATACTGATTGAAGTGCCCCTAAAAATGTGCAAATGTGGTGAGGGGCTTAAAGCAAAGGGCAATGATAGTAATGATTGAATTATATTATATGATTATACAAATCCGCCCAAACAAAATCCATTAATCTATAAAGCCAATATGCTCTATTAAGATGTGTGTGTGTGTGTGTGTGCGCGCGCGCATGTGTGCAATGGGGAGGAGAGTTCACTCTACAGAAAATATTATAATTGAGTAACATTAATATAAGCAGAAAAGGAGTCCCATAATTGAATGCTCATGGCCACTCTCTGGATGTCAAGACAGAAGCCTGCATGTGGAGCAGTCCAAATTACTGCTTCTCATGTTCTACTTTACTTCAGGAATCTTGAACGGCCATTGCAACACCTTTCACCAGACTGAACTTGCAATTGAAAATAAATAAATCTCGAGGTGATTGAAATTACTATTGCCTGACTTCTCTCACTGTGCCATTCCACAGGAAATTGATATTGGCAGTGGATACAGAATTAACTGCCTTTTTCTTTCACTATTTTGTAGCATGGGCTTCAAGAAAAATTAGTTATAGAAATATGTTTTCTATGAATACTAACCTATGGATTATAGAAATGTTAGTGTATGCCATATATATATATGTGTGTGTATATATATATATATGTGTGTGTGTATATATATATGTATATATATATATATATATTCCTCAGCTTATGTGTCCTCTGAATTCAATAATATTTCCTTTGAGTTGCAGAATTTAAAATTCAAAATAATAAAAACATCATTTGACATACTATTAAATATGTATATGAAAAGTACGTATATAAATAGAATTGACTTATATAGTTTTATGTAAACAAGCATACACAATAGTATAGAGTGTCTAACTTATATAGATTATCTTCTTGATTAGTTAACTATGTTCAATTTTCATTTGAATCATTCTTTTATTCTTAATTCCATATACATATCCATACCTAGCACTTAATTTTGGCTCCCAGTGATTTCTTTAAGCTTCATTCACTTTTCAAAGATAATAGAAAAACCTAGTTATGTGGCTTTTCACAATGCATAGCTGCTTTGTTTCTCTGTTTTGTTCCATCCTCTATGTCTAAGCAATTACTATGTTCTATTTGTATCATTGCCTATTACATATTTTCTCATCATTTCCTCTGCCCAATGCAGTGTTCATTTTAATTTCCTCATAACTTTGTAGGGCATTAGCCAATTTTCTTTTCTTCTCTCTACCTCCACTCACTTCCTCTATCTGAACTGAGCCTTCAATCTGAGTTTACAATGGTGTTCCCTCATTCAAGAATATGTATTTATTCCACTATCTCTCACAAGTTTTCTCCAACCAAACATGATTTTTTTAATGACAAAAAGACTAGTCATTTAGGTGAATGCTGTGGGTTGGATGTTGTTTGAGTGTGTCCTCTGCAGGTGCTTGTGCCAAAATTTCTACCCTATTGGTGTTGAAACTTAAGTTGACTGCAGTGGAGGTAAGACCTTCAGGAGGTGTCTAGAATTAGACAGAGTTCTCACGGTGGTGTGCTCATGAATGAATATTGGTGGTTTTAAAAGAAGAAAAAGAGCCCAGAAGACACTCAGTGTCTATTCTCATGTAATGTGCTGTGTCACCTTGGAACTCTGCCAGCAAGAAGGCAGATGCCCCTGAGTGTCCAGAATGGTGAGCTAAATAACCCTATATCCTTTATAAGTAGCCAGCTCAGGTGTTTAGTTATGGTAATGCAAAATGGATTCATGTAGAGAATAAATATAAAGAAGCGTTTTTGCCACAAAATAGCATAGAAAAAAGGCATATGTAATATAAACTATAAATTTCCATGAAGGCATTTAATAGGTAGAAGTTCCCAAGTAGAAAATAGTATTAGTTTGAAGGGAAAGGGAATGGTATTAATATCTAGAGAAATACCAATATTTTATAAAATGCCATGGAAAGAATGCTAAATAGGAAATAATTTTGAAAGGCATATTATTAAAATACTGCTCTTAAGTACTTGCTCGTACTTTAAAATCTGCTCAACAGTTACCATGAGCCATAGTCTAAATGGTCTTTTAATATGGTCTACACAAATTTATTCATTTCTACTCCTGTGATTTTTCCCATGCTGCGTTCCATGCAAAACAAAGAAAACAAAACAACCCACTAAGCTCTTCGTTTTTCCTCTTCTATCATTTTTGCTCAAGACCATTAAAATTCAGTCAAAAATTCACCTAACTCCCAAAGTTATTCACGGTTATCTTCATCAGAGACTATCATGCTTTTATTTTTGAGCCATAGCAGATATATGGAAATTTTGCCCACCTATCTAAAAACTATCTTCTTCCATACCAATCAATTTTTGTACTACAGTGGAAGCTTCTCTTTTTGGAATGTGACCTTTCTAATTCTTTTGTTTGCTTAATTATATCTATTTATATTTATCATGAGTTATTCAATATTATATTAGATATATACTATCTATAGATATAACATACTATGTAATATTTTCCTCATATAGTATGTACTTGTATCTGCATATGTGAAATACTATTCATGCTGCTATATTGAGTGCACAAGCCATCAATAATCATGAATATACTGCAAGAGGACATCAGTGACATGGTCAGTCAATAGCTCACAGTGACAGTTTGAAAGCAACTTGATAGTTTCACATAAAACTATTTATTTCTTGCAGCTTATGCATGACTCAGATAACAGCCTGAAATACATATTGAAGAGAGTATTAAATGACTTTCACCTGAGATATCATTTGTATTTTAAGCAGCTTTTTTTAAGTGTCATTGGAACACAAAATTTATCTATCACCTCTACATAATTATCATTTGTGTGTGGTAAAATTTCAATTAATATCTGAGCTCTTAGAAAATTTCAAATATTCAATTTTGCTAATAGTTATCACTAGTCATTTGTAATATTTTCTGAGCAAAGGGACAATTCACTGATTCATCATGTACATAGTGTGTATTATGTATTATCATCAATTGTGATGTGTCAACTTGATTTGAGTAAAAGCTACCTAGCAGATTAGTGAAGCTCAGGGTGTACTTGTAGATAAATGATATGTAAGGTGCAAAGTGAAAATGGAAGACCAGCCTGGATGTGGATGGCACCAGTCAAAACACTTGTAGAATAAAGAGGAAAAGAAGATAAATGTCTTCCCCTTTTTTGTTTTCTTCAGAGGCACTTTTATCTTTGTCAATGCCTTTGAACATTTGTTTCCAGTTCCTTCAGACTACCACTGTGAAGTGTTCAGCCTTCCAGTGCATATCCTTTGGTTTTCTGACATGGACTTGCAGCAGCCTTTGAAGTGAGCTACAAATCTTTGACTTTCAACTGGATCCCCTATCCTTCCACGGGACAGATGATCATTTTGTATCCTTCCATCTCAGATTCTGCAGACAGTCAAATGGACTGCTCTGCTTCCAATCATGTAAGCCTATCTACTAAATTCTTTAAAAGATAGATAGCACGTTAAATCTATTCCTCTAGTGAGATTTTAGAGTAGTACAGATTTTGGTACCAGAGAAGTGTGGGGTCATTGCTGTGATGCTACCTGATCATGTGGTTCAGAAGACCTTTTTGTACTGGTCCCCAGGAGGAGTCAGAAAAGGTTTAGATAGGACACCTGCTAAAGCCCTGGAGTTCTGTAAGCACAATTTGATGGGAGGTTCTGGTTAGGACTCAGAAGACCAGAATGCTGATAGTAATGCAGATGACAAGGTCCAACTCAAGAAGTTTCAAATGGGAACAATGATTCCTCTGGCATTTGAGGTCTAGGCCACATGTGCTATGGTTTGGTGGAAAATTTATCTACACTTAGCTCATGTCCTGACATGTAAGAAACTGAGACTAAGGGTGGCAGACTAATTAATCTGGTGGAAGAAATTTCAAGGGAGCACAATTTTGAGAATGTGTTAAGGACACTTTAGGGGAGGGGCTTTAATCAGTCCCACACTGAGAATCAAGAGAAAATATTACAGTTCACCAACTTTAAATTGTTTGAGGTTCACCAAGAAGGAAGCTCCTAGAAAGTTGCGTCCTATGAGGTTTTGACCAATGACACATTGCTTGCTGAAAAAATTAGCATTGCTTACAACCAGACAATGAAAGTGATGCCTTGCAGGAATCCTAGGAATCAGCAAGACCCACCAATGCAGGCATAAGAGTCCAAATTTGTCAACTTTAATTTGAGAAGAAAGCTCCAGGCACCATGCTACAGAAGGACCACCTGGGAAATTGGTTAGTTGGCATTCATTTCACAGTGTTTTGCTCTCCAGGTGATAAGAACTTACTGCAGCCATGATTATGGTTACTGTTTGAGTTGGTGGAAGATTTTGGCATCATGCACATGATACTAGTTTTATAGTCATTCAGAATGCAAGAGTTATGGGGTCAGAGAAACTTCCACCGAGATTTCAGAAGGTGGACTAGGAGACCAGGCAGTGTGCCTCTCTGAGGGAAGTGGCATTAAATTGTGAGAGTAAAGTCGAAAGTTCAGCAGAGACCCCAGGGAGTTGGAGATGGTAGGAATATGGAATGTCACAGGCAGTAAATGAAACTGCCCCAAGTGAGAAGCCATGTGGAATGCAACTGGCAAATCTATGGAGGTGAGGCAGACCAGGCCCTTTAGATTGCAAGTCTAGTCCCCACAGCTTGCCTCGGGTACTAACCATGGAAGTACAGGGCTTAATGTTTGCCCTGCTTGGCTTCAGTCTTGCTTTGGTTCCATTTGTTCCTATGCCTATGTTTCACCATTTTGAAATGAAACTGTTTACCACATGACATTTTATGTTGGAAATATTTAGCTTTCTTATTTTATTTTAAAAGGATTTACAACTAAGTGTTTGCCTTAATTCTTAGAGGAGATTTTGAACTTAGACTTCTCAGCAATACTGAAATTGTTAAGACTTTGATGACTCTAAAAGACAGACTGAATGTATTTTGCATAAAGAGTTGTACACGAGTCTTTTGGGAGGCATGATGTTATGTCTTATATATAGATGTGCACCCAAATCCCCATGTACTCAGAGCAGGGTTGTGGAAGGTGTTTGGACTATGGGAGCACTACAGCTTGTTTGGATTTGGAAAGTGAGTTCTGGTCAGAACATGTGGGCCACAAGGGACATGACCTGGAAAGGAATATCTCCTTTCCCAGCTCCTCCCCTTATTTTCTGCTCCAGGCCACCATGAGGTGAGCAGCTTTTCTTCTACCATACCCCAGTGCCATGCCATCACTCCTTACAGCCAGCTAACTATGCAATGAAATGAGCCAAAATAAACCTCTGCTTCCTTAAATTGTGGACATAAGGTAATGTGTTCCAGCAATGGGAAAATGAGTAGGACATTACATGATAACTTATATTTAATCCTCATTAAAATACATGAGAGAAATATATTAAATATCTAACATTTGCTAATTGCTAATATGAAGGAATATTGTATTCATATTATGTTTCTATATTTTCATATTTCTTCCTAAAATTGGAGCTAGAACAATTTGTATAAGATTTTTTACCAGATTAATAATAATTTATACTTTGATAACATTTTATTTGAATACCATATATAATCTTTCTTTAATTAAATATATTAAAGCAGCTTTTCAATTGTAATTGCTTTGCCTTAGTGACCTAATTATACTGTAGTTGATGCAAGTCGTAGTTCTGTTTAACTTGAATATCTTTATATATCTCTCCATATATGTTGCTCTCCTTAAACTTATATACTTATGAATTACAAACATGATTCTTTGCGTGTGATACAAGTCTGCTCTAGACAGATTTGGATGTGTCATGCACATATACCAACCACCCACAATGAATATAATCACTATGTGTTGCAAACATGAACTAAAAAAAAGAAGTAAAAGAAGAGGAACAGATCTAGAGACAGAGGGTAGGAGGGCAAAGGGGAGGGGAAGGGGAATAAAAAGCAATGTAGTATGTTAGGTACATGTGCCTAATCCTTAAGATGAATGCAAACACTGTACTGCAGACATGTACTAATAAAAAGTAAAAAAAAAAAAAAAACAAGATTTATACTGAACATGAAATAATTTTAGCTTTCTGAGAGTGAATTTAAGCTTGTGTTTTCAAAGTGTAGCCAAAGAGCAATGTACAGAAAGTCGCCCGGGGAAGTGCCTACTGTCTAGGTCTGGTGAAGGTTGTGAGGTGATCATAATTCATTAATTCCTGACATCTATATACATTTATAAAACAGATAAAGAAGCCTTGCCCCTAGACCACTTAGTCAATGCTATTTTATATGTCTGTTTGTTGCCAGTTATCTGACTTCTCTTGTTCACAGTGCAGCTATAAAATTTACAATTCCACAGACAAATTCGTACAAAATTTGCTACATAGTTTGTAATCAAATATTAAGTACTAACCCTCTGGTGTAATTCTTTAATTATAAGTAATAACTATATAAGGAATGTTTTATTCCTTACTTTTACAGTTATGATATAATAACATTTTTTATTTTTTTATCCTTAAGCAAATCTAAAATCTATGCTTCAAGACAAATCAATACATTTGTCTTTCTGTATATATGAATATATATTCCTATAGGGAATCATTTCATTGAAATTATGCAGAGGTACAGGTAATGTTTCTTTTTCATGATATTTAGAAAATAGATAATGAAATTAAGGATTGTCTTTGGTTTTATATATTTATCTAAATAATGCTTAAAATTTGACTCTTCATTGAAAATGTATAAGCATGGAATATAAAAACAAAATTTATATAATACTTTAATAGAATATTCCTCAATGGTCCAGGGATATGGCTCACAGCACAGCATCTGCCTGTTAAGTGTGAGGTCCTGAGTTTAGTTCCTGGTATCAAAGAAATGAAATAAAATAAATTTTAAAAAATAAAATATTATTCAAGTATAGTCCATGGACACTGAAAGACTTCTTAACCCTGTAGAAGATAACATTTAAGTTTTAACTTTTAACTAGCATGTGATGAAGTATATGCCTTAAATCATTTTAAATATAGTAGAAATCATGGAAGTTTGTTGCTACTAAAATAATAAATGAGGCATTTTCAATCAATAAGAAAATGTAAATTCTTGTTTTTGGCTTAAAAAATCTCTTTGTAAAGATATAAAATAGCATTGTTGCTATATTTCATATAAAATGCATTCTTTTTGGTTGAACATAATTTTAACTGAATACCCACACCCCTTCTACTTGCTATATCTTTCATTTCCCACTGTAAATAATTGAACACCACTCAGATCTAGCATTTAAGTAACTATCAGAAAGTATTTTCAGTCTTAAAGTTATATTGGAATTTAAAATATATTATGTGACTTAATTACAAATTATCTTTTGTGGTAATATGTATATATTTCACTCTATAGTTTAAAGTCAATGTTTGTAAGACATGACTAGTTTTGTTAAAGTATTGATCCTCATAATTGCAATGTGCTGAAGAGTTGCAAGTTTATTTGACATATACAGAGGATGAAGATGTTTGTCGATGAGACTGAAAGATTTGTTCATATTAAAGGAGATTATAATTTGACTATTATGTATCTCTCATCCTTAGTGGTAGCATGGATATATGGATAGTAGGTAGACAATAGATAGTTAGAGAGATAGATAGATAGATAGATAGATAGATAGATAGATAGATAATGTATTTTCTGCAAGTATATATGTTCACTTTCTTCACTCACTTGTGGGTATATAGTATTGTTTTACTTTGATGTCTACAAAAAGTGAATGAATTTTTGTTTTCTGTTTTTATTTGCCTCCCCCACCCCATTTCTGAGGACCAGTTCTGAACAATCTTCTGACTATGGCTTGTGCCTCAGTGGCCAATATAAGGTCCTTGTCCTGTGGGTTCATCTCATTTCCAATCCTTCTTCACTTTCCCTCATTTAAAGATAGAGTACATTTACAGTACATTTGATAGGACTTAGTTTTTTCAATTTTTATTTTTTATTAGTATACATTTGCAGTGAATATTCTTACATTCCAAATAAGGAGGTAGTACATGTACATAATGCATTCAAATTCTTTTTTCCCTTTTTCAAAAGATCTACGTCCCTATTTCTGACTATTGATATTTTGGGATTTTTAGATAAGAGAAGCTGGTAGATATTTAAGCTTATGTCTACTTTATTTCACTTAACATTATGCTGCATCCATTTTTCTACAAATGGCTCAATTTTATCCTTCTTTTATGGTAGAGTAGTACTCCATTATATATAAATACCAAACTTTCTCCATTCATGGACATACAGAACACTTTCAAGGTATAGCTGTAATGACTTGTGCTGCTATAAAGACGGGTATGTATGTATCACTGTAATAGGGATCTTTCCTGAAAATATCAGGTGGGCAAAATTTGTTTTCACTTTAAAAGTCTACTTTTCTTAATGAGTTTGATGACTAGAAGATTAAATGACTATATCTGATCATATGGTTTATTTGGTCATTTTGTTTAAGCTTAATATTGTTGCTATGCACTTAAGCATTTTCCAAGACCTTAGTCAAAGAAATGCAGCGATTACCATGCACTGACCAACCCCCAAGCCAAGTTTTAGTCACTTTCCTGAATTTTTTAAATTTTATTTCACCCTAATTATAATTCACCTTGATTATATGTAGAGGACTGACTGAGCTGTGCTGGTCCCCAAGTCCCTACCCCAGGTGCCACCTGTGAAGAGGCAGCTGACTCCTCCAAAATTTCCCTACCCAAGGGACCACTCATAGGGACCTAATCCTGCTACTTTGTTCCCTTGACACAGGAACCAATGACAATGAATTACAAAGAGAGAGTCAGTTTAACATGTGGCAGCCATGGGGCTTTCAACTCTTAACAGAGAAGTCCTGAGCCTCTGGCTCATCCTACTTTTATTCACACCAGTACAAGCAATTAAAATAACACAAGATTCGTCTGCCTCATATGATTCATTAGTACGTGAATAGGTAAATAATATAACTTCAGCTGTCTAAACTTTTCCCTAGAACCTGCAACATGCCATCATCCTTCATCCTTCAGTCTTTCCCCTTTGTGTTCACAGAGGAGGCCAATTAGGTCCCACTTCCTTAACTGGTCTCCCACACCTGTACACATTTTTGAGGTGAGATAGTTTCAAGTTACTTGTGTCACATTTTATAGGCTAAAAAAGCAAAAGGATATGGTAACACTAATTTCATGATAATCAATCCTTCAAAATGTCTTCTACTTTTTGAATGAGTGAAAATACCGACTTCACACATGAAAAAAAAAAAGAGTAAATTTGACACGTCTGCCTTTAAGAAGCTTAAAATTACCACTATGAGAATATTTATATCTGAGGAAAGAAGACATATTGGGAAAAAATTTGGAAAGTCAAACAGGACTAGTAGTAAAAATTACATGTATTGTTTAGATAAATAGGAACCTATGAGATCGTAAGAGTGAAAGCAACATGAGTCACAGTTTTTTGGTCACAAACATACAGATAATTGTGCATTTGTGAGTAAGGGCTTTCAGACTAGGTTAGAAGGATACAGCCAATATTACAACAGAGTGATGTCCTTGCTTGTTTGCTTTTTTCTTTGTTCAATATGCATAAAATGAGTAACTGAAAATTGAAGTTCAATTGTACCTAAGTCAATAAAATGATGACAGGACAGCAAGAAGAGATCTTACAGAGCACAATGCCAATTTCATAGTCGATAGCTGGAGCAAAAGCTGCAGTGATTGGCATTAAGGTGCACAGAAATGAAATTTAAAGATCTGGTATTTTCACAGATGTTATCTGCCTCACATATCTATGTATCAGGAAGTAATTAAATTCACTATGGGTTCTGACTGGACTTTATATTTATTAGACATTTGATTTTAAAAAAAATTTCTATGTGGTGATTTGCATAAAAACTCAAAACAAAACAATACAAGAAACAAAACAAAGAAAACTATACACAAGGCTCTGTTAAAAATAAAAATGTGTCTGCTTAAATCTTTGCAAATACAAGATTCCTACACAACTTCTGTGTATTACTATATTTGTATGAAACATCATGAAAAAATAGAACAATAATACTGACTTTGCTGCATATAAAATTGACTGAATTTGTTTTTATAAATTGGTAAATTACATAAAATGAGAACATGCAGAGAATAAACCACATGTACATAAATCTGTGATTACTGATGTATTAGGTTTCACATTAATGCTGGAAACCCTGGTGAACATGCTTTACATTGTTTCTTCCACCTGTATTTTAATTATTACCCATAGCAATGCTATTTTCATTAAAATAAGGTCAGCCATTTCTAAAGATGTTTGATAATGTGCTAATTCTGTTTAATGATGTAGCAATTTAGAGATAGGGTTTAGTATTGAACAAAACTGAAACTGACTTCTGAAAATGTCATTTTGTGGAATGTGCTATGCTTTTTTACTTTTTTACACTGGAATATAATAATAGAAAATCATTTTTTGAGGTAATGCATGTCATTAATCACAGTAACTGACATAAAATAACCTCAGAAATGATTACCATTAAATAATCATTGTTTTTCATACTTATAGAACCTTGATCATTCACAATAACCAAGTCACAATATAATACTTGAAATGGAAAAAAAACTGGAGAATTCAGATCTTACAATTTGAGTCCAACATAAAATGAAATTGAAGTACTGACCAAAAAAATCAATTTCCTATTTCAATTTATTGGGTGAAACATGGCCTAACTTAGTTAAAATGCAGTCAGACTGAAGAAATGTGTACATTTGTAGAATAGTTGTCACCTTGGCTTTGTATTATTTGTTCTTTTATTTATCCTCCAGCACTTGATATGCTTTTGATGCTTTAGGTGGGAATTTTATTAACTGAAATTACAATTAATCCTAAGTTATCCAGGAAGATTGGAAGCTGCCAAATTTGTTTTCTTCTTTGAAAACTATGTTGTGCAGTAATATTCATAGCTACACCCACTCTCTGGCAATTTTGAGTTGTGTGGAATGAGTCATACAGACATATGCATGTGTATTTTTATCTGGCTAGAAAATGTCATGCCCATCGAATTTTGTCTTCCAAATACATGCACTTTTAGGACTAAGTCTTCTTTCTCATATGCATGAAATGCAAGCTAATTGTTGCTGTCCCATGAAGTTACTATTTAAATCACCCAGCAGAAACTGAGGCTTTGCAAAAACACTTTTTTAATGAAATTTATCATTGTGTTTATAATTTTAACATTAATATTCATAAAACATAAAATAAATCATATTTTATTTTTTAGAATGAAAAAGTGAGCCTACCTACCAATTGAGATGTTTTGCTTTATTTCATAATCTGTACAAAACCAGTGTGTGTGTGTGTATGTGTGTGCATGTGTGTGTGTATGCACATGCAAAAGTAGATATCTTGTGTTGTGGACTTTTAAGAAATACAGGTGAGGGAATAAACATATTAAGTGAATTTTTGCATGCTAAGAAAAAATGTAGCTAAAATTCCCAAATAGGATAATAAAACTAATAATCATCAATATCACAGCATATGCCCTAAGAAGATTTGATCAACTGTCATATTTCATCCTAACAGATATGTATAGATGAATCATTATTACTTTTCATTTTTGAAAATAACTGTGTGATTAGCTTCTCTTTAAAGCTCTATTGACAAATCTTTTTATCTTGATATTTGTTACAATCTTGAGAAAACAAAACACAGAAGTTATTTTGGTTCAAGTTTGTCTCACAGTTCATATTCACCATTGAGTTATTTGAAGTAAACTAACTTTGGCAGATGTTTTAATTCTAATTAATTTTTTCCTTCTTTTCTTAATCATATTTTTTTAAAATTAATTTTATTTTAAAGATAGTAAAATCCAACAAAACATAACAGAACAAAGTCAACCAAAACAAAGCAGTAGAACTGGTACAGAACTTTAAAGTAGGATACTAGGAAAATAATAGCTACTAATCATATTGATGTGAAACATTCTAAATACAAGGGTAGCTTCTTTCTTCAGATAGAACGTCATCAAAACATTGTGAGAATAAAAACCATTCTTATACACACACATGCACACACACATACATACATTCGCTCACCCATTTTCACCTCTATTCCAGTTCCAAGCTTAAAATCAAACAGATTGCACAGAGACTCAGGTGTGACCACAACCACCTTTGTAGTCTAGTCCCTATTTCTTTGCAGATGGCATTTTCTCAAAAACTCAACACTTCAAACTTTTACGCATGTATAGTCTTCTAAAGAAAAGCAAAACTTGGGCCAGGAGTTTGGCTCAGTGGCTTAAGTGCCTGCCTTGGCAGGTACAAGGCTATGAGTTCGATCCCTGGTGCCGCAAAAAAAAAAAAAAAAAAAAAGAAAAGCAAAACTTTTAAAGTGGCTAAAGTATCAATTTTAGAGATGGAAAAGCAGAAAGATACAGTTAGGAAATAAATTGGATCTGAAAAGTGAAAGTTTTGGCCTGTTTATAAATTTAAATTTCTTTCATTAAATGATTAAATATAATATACAGTACGCTGTAGCAACAAAGTGACTGTGGAAATACCAGTGAAGCTCAGGGTTATGAGAAAGTTTAAAGGGAATAAAAATGGATCCGATATTTGATAAGAATAATGCATTTGAATGCAAAAGAGATGAAATATTGCACAAGAGTTATGGGAAGAGTGTAAATTCGTATTCCAATTCTCCTACATAATAGCGGTACAGATATGGACAAGTTAGCCTTTTCCCCACATCCTACTTTTCTCAGTTTGTAAGCAGCACAATAAATATTTTTCTTACAGATTTGTTTGGAGATAAGGATGTATCTTTAGAAAGATATGCAAAGTATTCAGCACACAGACTAATTCATAGTAAGGAATGTTACCTATTTCATTACATATAATAAAATATAGAACATATACATATTATAAAGTGACATTTGGCTATGATTTTTAAGACAGGAGAAGAATAGAGAATTACTCTAAGTTTTCTGATTTAAGTGCCTGGAATAACAATAGCAGCAAAACTTTTGAGACTATAGGAGGTAAAAGAGCTAGAGGAAAATAAATGATAAGCCAGCACTTCGTTACATCTTTTATATGTGGGGTTCACGGAACGTCCAGGTGTGACTTATTCTGGAAATAGTTAAAACTATAGACCTAGCATTTAGTAGTGAGTCACTAACTCACCATGATATAAATAGAATAAGGCAAGATCTGATAAGGTACTTTTTAATAGTGTCTTATTTTTCACCCAGTGGATACTTTGCTAAAAGAATTATACTTGTCATATGGGAATCTAAGTTCACCTTTTAAAAAATGTAATCAAAGATTATTTCACAACCAAGAATTTTGGTTTCATAGACACAGCCTCCGAGTCATTTTTGATACTTTTGTAATTATATTTTATATTTATTTGGAAAAGTTATGCAAACATAATTTTGTTAATTTTTTATCTGCAGAAAAAATTATTAATTACCTAGCAACACCAAAGATGACTCGGAATCTCCTTACACTCAGTTCTGGGAACTGTCCTAAAGTTGATGTCTTCAAGAACTGAATTGTGCTGTTTAGCTTTTTAGATAGGTTGTCAACAAAAACTAACATTATTTGTATCTTGGTAATGTAGTAACATGCTGTCTTTAGTAAACATCCTAATATGTCCCTCTTTCCTCCACCTCCTCCTCCCCTTTCTACTCCTTTATCTGCCCCTTTTAAATTACTGCATTCTGTCTTTTTTTGTGAAAATTAAGTGTAATTTCTGAATCTTTCCTATTTTATGTAGGATAATTGATGTGATCTCTCTCATCTCCAATGTCTACTTTGGTTAAAGATAACTCATTTCACAATTTTCTCTTCTGCTCATCCATAACATACATGCCTCCAAAGGTGCCCTTCTACCCAGATCTCTCTGTTAACATGTTCCGGTGTATTTTTTAATTCTAGCTTTTTTAGTCTCATTACCTCTGCCCTTCAAACTCTCTGGCCTAGAGTATGTGAGACATGCATACTGAATGTACATCTTTTTTTTTTTTTTTTTAGTATTGGGGATTGAACTCAGGTCCTTGAGCTTGCCAGGCAGGTGCTTTGCTGCTGAGCTAAATCCCCGTCCCCGAATGTACATCGTATAATAAAAATTAGAAATTTTCCTCGCTAGAAGATTAAAATCCACAGGGTAAGTCAACAGTAAAGCAAAACAAGCAAACAAAAATGATTCACATTTGCCTTCACCCCTACCCCTAGTAAAACTTACTTAATCTTTCCATAACATCTTAATTATTATTTTCTTTGTGCCTCATAGAATGCTTACCCTACAATATTTTATGCTGGAAATAATTTTACATTCTCTGCCTTGCAAAAAGTAAGCACCTTGAAACCTGACTTTCTATTTCCCACATTCCTGTACTGGCATTGGTCTTCATAAAAGGATAAAAAGTATTTAAAATGTGCTTTCTTAATGAGTTCCAGTTTTAAAAGAAAATTTACAAGAAGAAGGGGGTATTATGTAAAGTAACTGAGCTGTTGTATGACTAAAGAATAGAGAAACATCATCTTGAATAACTTTTATTAACCATTACTCTTTTTGAATACTATTATCTAGTTATATATATTTTCTGATTCCATCATTCCATAAATGGGGTTGGGAATTCGCTTTTCCTTCTAGTTACTTTCACTAGTAAAATTTTTACCATTAAAAAATCTTTCCTTTGAGGTTGAGGCAGGATGACTGCAAGTTGGAGCCCAGCTTGCACAACTTCATGATGCTTTCAGACTTTGTAGTGAAATGAAAATTTTAAAAGAAAACTTGGGATGTACTCAGCCAAAATGCCCTAGGTTCAGTCCCCAGAATCACAACATACACACCAAATGTCTTTCTGCAAAAAGAAGCAATGGAGGAATTTCTGTCCAGTGGGTATTCACGTTCAATTTTGCAGGTTAGAAAAGTCCTAGGGATCCATTTTACAAAACTGTGCTTCCAATTGATACTGTACTGTATACTTAAAACCATGTTAAGAAAGTTGATCTATGTTATGTGATTTTTGATATGAGAAAACTATAACTTCTTTGAAACAGGTAGGACTTTAAATTTCCCTAAGTTATTGATAACATTTCTATAGTCCTAAAAAGTAGTACATTCTCACTCCAGTGCCCTCTACCACAGCTGCTCAAAGTGGGTTTCCAGAGCAGTGCTGCTCAGTGAATTGGTTGTTGGTGACTTACTTGATGAGTATAAAAATTGAAAGTATGTGCAAAATTTTTATAGAGATTTGACACTATGGAATCTTAATTTTCTTATTTTCAGACAGTGTTGCAATGCCATCGTTTACAGGGAAATGGAAATAAATGTGTACCTTACAGTTACTCTGAGAAACCCCGCCTGACAGTGCTTCTTACTCAGGATGTGTTTCCAAGCTCCTGCAATTTTCGAACTTCATGCTTGGAGGGTTTTTACTACAAGGAAATGGAAATACGGTAATTACTTTTTAACATGGAGATTATCCTTGTGGAATTCAATATGGAAATACGGTAATTGCTTTTAAAATGGAGATTATTGTTGTGGAATTCAATATCTCAGAAGGTATGATAAACTGGAAGTCAAAATACATATAAACGATATGTACATTCTTTTAAAGTGGGTGGAACATCATGCTTCAACAAAGTTTATGTTGAGGGGAAGTCAAGGGTTAGCCTCTACTCTTTGATAGGATCATATGTCCCTTTGAAATCCTGATGAAAATACAGTTCTTTCTCTAGCAAAATATTTTAAAAGGTATGTACACAGCAACTGGTATCTGTATATAATTTGAGTATGTTTGTAGTTTGAGTCAGCAGTGGTCAAGTTAAAAGTCACACACAGGATTACTTTTGGCATTAAGATTTCTATGCAACGAGAGTTCTTCTTAACCTTGACCCAGAATTATTTTCTCATGATACAATGAAACCATGAAGAAATATGGTTTGTCTTGTGACAGTTTTATTAGACTCAGAGGTTGCTGCTGGAATATATGGAGTGCAACCTACATGAAATGGAAAATAGATAAGAGAGGAGATTCAACTCCTTGTGAACTGAGGCAAAAATTGACTGCTTAGCAAGTACTCATTCCCAGCAGCTGTTTAAAAAAAACTTGCTCTTCCCCTATAGGCTCTGCTTTTAGTTTCTGTCATTCCCACTAGTTTTGTTTACTATTTCATCTGCATGGAATGGCCTCTTTCCTACCAAAATGTGCTTCATGAACTTTACTCATATTTCATGACAGAGCATTCTCATGATGATGATAAAAATAATTATGGTAGCATTTGTTAACATTCTTTGTTGAATTTATTAGGTAGCAGTCACCACACACTTAATCCTCCCAACTCACATCCACACATAAAATTCATTCTTTGCGATAGCTCCTTAAAGATGTACCGTTAGACAGGTGAAGAAAGCGATGCATAGAAGTGTTAACTAATTTGCTCATATCGCATAGCTATTAAGTTGTAGAAGTAGAACCGAGATATCCTATTTGCTAAGAATTCCAAGATACATTTCCTTTCTTACCTACTACTTTAAATGTCCTACGCTATTCTTGTCATAAGTCCTTCTACACAATAGATTATAGTAAGTTATTTGCTTTAGGGTCCTTTTCAAACTAGGTTGTGAACTCCAGGGAGAATGAGATCATCTTACTTATGTTTTTCATATTTTTACAAATGAGCATGTAATAGCCTAAAAGAGATACATAGTAAATATTTTTAATGCAGACATGTATAAATAAATTTTTGATAAATAAACAAATTTCATGATTAAAAATTATCTGATCAAATGTAGAATAACAGAACCTTATCATTAAATACTATTAGTAGAAACAAAATCTCCTGTTAGGAAGAAATAGTGTCTTTGTTTTTCAGTTTGATTAATTTTTGTATTACTTCTGTCATGTATAGAACAACAAAGTAACGATTAATTTTTGAATTCTTTTTGTTGTGTATAGAACAACAAAGTAGCAGTTAACTTGACCCCCTGAGATATATCCTAAAGTCATAAATAGGGAAAAAACAATAAAAATATTTTAAAAACCTAAAAATTAAATTTAAAGCCCCAGAACTCTTAGAAGAAAATGCAGACAACAAGCTACCCAACAGTATGTGACCAATGAAATTTTGGACATATATTATACACTACCTCAGTTTACAAGGGCAAAAATTACTAAATGGAACACATCAACCTAATTAAGGTTTCCTTAATGTACCATCAACAAAATAAAAAGCTTGCTGATTGTGAGCAACTATTTGAAAACCATATATCTGATAGGAGGTTAATATCCAAAATGTATGAAAAACTCTTATAATTCAATGGCATAAAAGTAAGTGACATAGTTTTTGATAAAATGTGCAAATGAATTGAATGGAGAGTTCACCAAAGAAGACATAAAAATGGCCAAGAAGTCTGTGAAAATATGTTCAACATCATTAATCATAAGGCAAATGAAACTATTATGATATCATACCTCACACTTTTTAGGATGGCTACCATCAAAAAGTAAAGAAATAAATGGTATTGATGACATGCAGAAAAGGGAAATCTTGTAACACTCTTAGAGAGAATGTGCATTTGTAAAATTGTTATAGAAAACAGTATGGAAGTCCCTAAACAAATTAGAAATATGACTATCATTATGACACCTAGCCCCCTTCTGGATATAAATACAAAGGAAATGAAATTGCTGCTTGATAAAGATACCTGTAACCCACATTTATCATAGCATTATTCACAATAGCTAAAGTATGGAAACAACTCAGTGTCCATGAAAAGATGAATGGATAAAGCAATTGTGGTACACATACAGAATGGAATAGTACTCAATTTTGAAACACGAGATTCTGCTATTTGCCAAAATACGGATAAACCTAAGGACATTAAAACAAGAAAGAAAAGTGCATGAATTCACCATCAAGCACAACCCAAAAATTAAATGAATAAAAAGTTGAACACATAGGATAAAATGGTGTTTACTAGGGATGCAGCACAAGGGGACCAGTTAGAGCAAATGAAGAGATATCGGTCATAGGATATGACGTTGTAGATATGAATTTATAAGACTAGAGATCTAATGCAAGAGATAAAGACTAGTAAATAATATTGTACTGCACTTTAATTTTTTGCTTAAAGATCAGATTTTAGATGTTCTTTTACATACACACAAGCAGGTAACTACGTAAGATGATCAATACGTTTAATACTTCATTATAATAACTATTTCAATATACGTTAAGTATACTAAATATCATTTTATATTCCTCATGTGTGCATAATAAAATAAAACAATAAAATGAGGAACCATAAACCATTAATAGCCACTTTTATTTTCTTTTGAAAAATTGAAAATTCACACACTGAATATGAGATTCTACCACAATAACGATTATTTCCTAAAGAGTAAAACCAATACATGTCTCATTTATTAATTTGCATGGCATAGAATACAATGCACTGACTTTGCTTCTTTTATTGTCATTAATCTCTTTCAAGTCAATTTAGTTCTGTTTCCTGACAGTCTTACTTAACGATGTAAATTGTGACCGTGGCTTGTTTCTCATTACAATAAATGATGGCCGTGGTGTCACCTGTTTCCTCTCCTTCCTTTCTATACCACATCCAGGCAAAAGATTTCTCTTTGGAGATTGCTTTCATCATTGCACTTGCCTGTGTAAAATGTTCAATTACTTTTTCACCTACAAGCTCAAAGTCAGAGTTTTGACCAATATTCAAGAACTTCCATAGTCGATTCACAGTTGTGTGGACCCTTATTTCTGATTTTTCCTTATATAATCCCTCTTTTCTATATTCTCTAACTTAGCAGCATGCAGATTTAAAGCAAATTACTAAACAAACCTCTTTCTTTTTTTCTTCATTTGCTACTTATCTAGTCCTCTGTATATAAATTCCATCATGTCTAAGTGCTCCAGATTTTGCTGATTTTTCCCCCTGTCTAACTTATAGAATTCAGTTATCATACTATTTATTTGGCATTTGATATTATGCTATCTCCAATATACTTTTAATATAATCTTCTTTTTTATTTATTGATGCTTCTTCTTTACTTAATTTGATGGTCAACATTGTGAAAGCAGAGATCATTCCTTAAACTTCTGCTATATTATATATCATCCCTAGTTCCAGTGATATGTGTTAATTGTGTTGATTGCTTAGACTTGTACTCCTGGAGTGAATATCTGATGAGAGGTACTCAGCTCAGCACGTAATTTCAGACAGGAAACTTGCCAGGCTGAGTCACTGAGCAGCTGCAGCATGTTTGCAGTGCATTTCTTTATATGCCTGTGAGAATTTGGAATAAAGAAATTTCAGTTTGATGTATAGTGGATAAACATGAGGTTTGCACCTTTTGAACTTAATAATTCATTTTTTAATTTTAAAAACAAACATAAAAGGATAAAGGCGATGCAGAATTTCAAAAAAGAAATAGGAAATTAACAGTTAATATATTGCATAGGGTTATCTTGAAAGTAGTTGTTCAGATTACAATATTTAAAAATGAACAAAATGATCAAACAGACAATGAAAACACAACTGTTCCTTATTGATGAACAGATTAGTTATATTAGCATTATCTCCGTAGTGTAAATAAAAGAGTAAATAAGATCCAGAATGTACAACAGATATTGTGAGAGTGAAAGAGAAAGTGCTCAAAAGGAAAGAACTGGGATAGTGGAAAGAAGAAAAGAAAGAAGGGAAAAGATTATATACATACATAAGAATATGTATATGTATGTAAATACATCCAAAATAATTCATTTTTAAAGTAAATGCTGTTAATAGCACTTCCTTTTGATTCTGAACCAGGTAACACTGTTCTGGCTGCAAGTAACAGAAGTAGATTCAGCAATAAGTAAAAGACAGAAGGAAAAGTTAAGAGGTTCAATAGTTGCAGATTTAGCTAACTTTGTAAATTGGCGATAACATTGGCAAGCTTTCTTGATTTTCTGTACTACATAGTTTTATCTCCTCGAGCAGCGTCCCTCCTGATGAGAATCACTTTTTCTTTGCTGGCTCCAGGAGTGAGGGAGGTTTTTCTTTTAACCCCTGCAAATGTACCGTTTCTCACTAGCAGATGTTGAGTTGTGTGCTTACCCCTGCATAGATAAAGGATGGACTAGGCCATTAGAGATCAAACAAACGATAGTGTTTTTATGGTTCATGATCTTTATTGCATATTGTATACATGAAATTTACTAATGGGATAGTTTTTAATTGTTCTCAGAAGAATAGCTATCTGCAACGATAGACACATTAATCAACCCAATCTTTGTGATTATTTCACTAACTAGGTATCAAATCACCAAATTGCATACCTGAAATATGAACAAGTTTTAGTCATAAATATACCTTAATAAGATTAATTTTTAAAAAAAATTCCAGGCGCATAGCATGAGAGGATACATATCAGAATAAAACTCAGACTCCTCAGTATAGAAGTAGGGATAATACTTGCTAAATGAATCATTAACCTGACATTATCCAACCTGCTGCTAGATAGCAACTCCCTTTAAAAAGTTAACTAATATTCTTCTTGAACCTAGTCATTTCCAAAGGTTTGAGCACCCCAAAGCATTTCCCAACTTCCAGGTGTGTGAGTCATCCAGTTCGTTGTTTTAGAATTCTCTGCTAAAACATTTTAATAGCTTAATGACTACGAACTTGTATGTGTGTGTATGCATAGCTCACATTAAAATATTTGCTATCAGTAAGCCTAGAGGATTTCCTAGGGCACTTTAAAAAATAGTTAAATTAGAACAGATGGATGTTTTTCTGAGCCAATATGCAGAGTAGGGAACTCATTATTCCCATCTCTCCTTCTTCCTTTCTTTCAATTAACTGAGTAGCATCAAATCTTTCTCCACAAGTTCAGAGACAAGTTAAACTTTTTCTTAGAAGTCTTTTGTTGTCAGTTACATTGGAGAGAAATTTTTCCACATAATTTTTAATTTCTGGATTAAAAATTAATGGTAGAAAGAATGTGCTTTTATGTGCCAGAAGTGTGGGCATTAAATATGATAATGTAGATAATGATTTGGGGCATTCTAAGGGTTTTCTGGAACCCCGAGTTATTCAACGTAAGTTTGGAGCTGTTGAAAACATATTTTAACCATATTTTAAGGTAAAAGTTGTGTGTGTGTGTGTGTGTGTGTGTGTGTGTGTGTGTGTGTGGTGTGTGTGAGTGTGTGTCTGTGTCTGTGTCTGTTTGTAGACAGGATGGAGGGCACAATTTTGAGATGAATATTTAATATTGTGATCTTCATTATTTTATGTACTCTCTACATCTATTCTTAAAACTTTTTTATCAAGTGAATTAACCAAGTTATTAAGCTCTGAGTATCCAAAGAATACAGTGTAATGTTTTAAATTATTGGAAAATAATTTTGCTTTTGATCAACTGCCTCTAAAATACATTTTCTCAAGGATTATAGAAACAAAAATACACCAAAATATTTTCACTTTTTGCATGAAATCTTTTTCAAACTGTATCATCCTCTTAACTGAACGTAATGCTACTGAATTAGTCAGCTCTCCCCTTGCTGGAAAAAAACATCCTTGAGAAATGTGACCTAATGGAGGAAAGGTTCATTGACTCATGGTTTTCAGGGAGGTAAGTCTATGGTTGACAAGCTCCAAGGCAGAAATGAGATGGAAGAAAGTCATGGCTGCTTAGCCCATGGCAGCAATAAACAAGAAGAAAGCAAGAAGAATCAAAGTGAGACATTTACTCTCCAAAGGCCCTGCACCAGTAATCTGCCTTTTCCAGTGGAGCCCAGACTCTTGACAGCACATTCAGCTAAGAACACATCAATAGACTAATTCATTGAGTATAGTGACCCATGACCCAAATGCCTTCCAAAAATCCCTGTCTGCACACATATGAAATCTAGGGAACATTTAGATCTAAGCGATAACAGCTATATATAAAAAAGCAAACACTGCTGAAGTGTACATAATTGCCTAGTTTTGTAAGAACACATTTTTTAAAATTTAAACTCAGATTATGTGAGGCTTCTAACCTGCATTATATTCGACTAGCCACATTATTATTATTATTATTATTATTTTTGTGTGTGTGTGTGTGTGTGGCACCGGGGATCGAGCTCACAACCTTGCGACTGCCTGACAGGCACGTAAGCCGCTGAGCCAAACTCCCGGCCCTGGTTTTTTGAGGCAGGGTCGCACTGTGTAGCTCAGGCTGGCCTTGGTCACCTTGTAGCCCAAGCCAGCCTCGAACTCACAACGCTCCGCCTACCTCAGCCTCCCGAGTGCTGGGATTAAAGGCATGCGCCACCACGCCCTGCTCGCACATTATTTTTTTAATCTCATGACTTAGTACAAACTGATAAGAAAATTATTTGCCTCTAATCTAAGGGGAATGAATAATAGTTGGCATAAGATTTTCAATAGAATAAATGATAAATTTCTGTGAGTAAGTTGTGATTTCTTCATCTAGCCAACTGATAAAAAAATCGTATATTAGCTGTTGGTTTTACATGAAAGTCTAATCTGACATAAGCATGCTTTGTGAAGTTTTCTCCAACTCTACTATATCTAGCACAGTATGATCCCTTCCTAATTTGGGTCTCTACAAAGTATTTATGGAACTCATCCTTCAATTATTTTACTTTCCACAGTGCAGTGCACTTATTTACAGATTCTCTTAAACTACAAACCTTTGGAACTGAGAGGACATTTCTGAGTAATGTCTTACGTGTCTGATGCATAGCCAAGTGCCAAGCTCACACCGGGTGTCCAATGCCCATTAGAAATGACTTGCTCATTTTTGGCTCCTTAATTTGGATTACTCTAGGTACTCAGTTAGAAATAGAGTAATGCTGAATTGTCCATGAAAAAGCATAATAGTAGGACATTAATGCCACTTTATCAATGTTTTTGTGCTTTTTCTTTTTCTCTTCTGTTTTTCTTCCTTTCTTTTCTCTTTTTTTTGTGATTCTTGTGATCCTGAAAATTGAACTCAGGGCCTTTGTACTAAGCTGCATCTCCCCCCACCCTCTCTTTTTTAAGACAAGGTCTTGTTAAATCTCTACATAGTTCATGCTGGGCTCAAACTTTTGATCTTCCTGAATTGGTCTCCCAGAATGCTGGAATTACAGGCATGTGCCACCATACCCAGCTTGTTTTTTTTCTTCTTCTTCTTTGTAGTCTAAATAAGCACTATGAGAGTGCTCTCTTATTCTGCCCTTCCTTGACCCTGGATTCAGTCGTTCAAAATATATTTATTAGATGTCTATTATATGTCAATCTCTGCTTCATGCTCAGACAAGCCAGTGAATGAAACAGATGAAAAATGGCTCTCATGGAGCTGACCTTCAATTTAGACATACAGAGAGTAGACAAATAACAAGTAGATATCTAATATGATATCAGGTAATCATAAGTTTCATAAAGAAAAGTGAAGAAGATAAAATGAAAGAGTTTCAAGAGATGCTATTTTTAGATAAAGTAGTCAAGCCATCTCTGTGAGGTGGTAAGAGTTTACCAGAGACAGTAGGTATCTGGGGGCTGGAATGCTGCAAGCAGAACAGTAAGATGATGACCCAACATGGAGCATAGATGGTGTGCCTGACACATCAAAAGAAAAATCTTTTTTCTTTTGCTTCTTTCTTTCTTTCTTTCTTTCTTTCTTTCTTTCTTTCTTTCTTTCTTTCTTTCTTTCTTTCTTGTTTCTTTCTTTCTCTCTCTTTCTTTCTCTCTCTCTCTTTCTTTCTTTTTTCTTTCTTTCTTTTCACACCTTTCTCCCTCTTTAGCTATAACTAAGGGTTGAACCCAGACCTTCTACTGAGCTAAACCTCAGCAATATATAAATGTAAATATATACAAACACACAGTGTACATTTTGAGACTTACATTATTAATTTGTACAGGCTGCCTTTGAATTTCTTTTCATCTTCTGCCTCAGCCTCCCAAGTAGCTTTGATTACAGATGTGAATTATTACACTCACCCATAAGAAGTATTATAGTTGTAGCACAGTAACAAGTGTGGTAGAAAGGAGAGGATGTCTGATAGTGCTGAATCTTGTAGATTATATCATAGAACCTGACAGTGTAAGGCAGTGGAGAGCATTCTGACATATTTATATTAATTCATTTATCAATTTATTTGTATATTATTTTAATATGAGAAAGTATATATTCCTAGAAACAGTAAATTGACTAGATATGATTTATTTTTAAATGATTTTTCTGACTTACTTGTGAATTATAAACTGGCTGATATCTAGAGGGAGAGAAGACAGACAAATTCAACATGATTGTAGTTGGTACTGGGTTAGTAAAAGTAGAATGAGTGAGAAGTAGTTAACTTTTAGACTTATTTTGATAGTGAGCCAATGGAAAATGATGATGAATTAAATGAAAAGTGAATAATGCCTCCATGAGTTTTTTTCCAGTGCTAGTATTGGTATTTAGGCAGGTAGGGAATACAGTTGTATTTAAGAAGGTAGGGAATACCGTAGGGTAAGCAGCAGGAAGGCAGCAAGGGGCTGGTTTTGGAGGCCAATGGAACTCATAAATTCATCCTGGAAGAGTAACTCAGTCCTTTACAGTGTTATAACAAAATACCAGAAACTAGTATTAAGAAGAACAAAAATATAGTCTTCACAGTTCTGGAGGCTAGGAATTCTCAGATCAAGGGACCAACATCTGGTGAGGACCTTTCTGTGTCCTCATTGGAGGAAGGCAGATAGTGAGAGCTGAGCACTAAGTTTTTTTAAATTTCTTTTTTACTTACTTATTTTTAATGAGGACATTAATCCACTAACAAGGAAGGGGTCCACTGACATCATCACCTCTTAATATTGTCACATGGGCAACCCCATTTGCATTTTGGAGAATAGTCAAGCATACAAGAGATTTTGTGATGCATATTAGACAACTGCATGGTGCATGCGAGGTTTTAGGGGACTGAGAAAATCCAGAGGTCTAAGTGTTGGAGTTGTCAGTGACTCTAAGCAGTGGAATCAGATGAACTCATTTAGGATTTAAGTATATGAAAAAAATGGAGGAGATGGAAGAGACTGCAGACACAAGTTGATCCAAATTTGTGAGTCAGAAAGAAGAAGATCACCCAGACAAACAACCTGAGAGGAGTAGCTATTGAGAAAAATCAAGGGTGATCACTTGCTATCAAAAAAGTAAAAAGAAAAGAAAAATCAAGTGATGACCTGATTTATCTTTTGGTTTGAATGTCTCTAGACTTTACATAAATCTCAAAAGGTGAATTGATACTGTGATGCAATCTATTATTGGAATTATTTAGACTGAAACCATGACAGTCAAAGAGTCCAGTATGTAGAGCGATGTCTGAGTTATTCACTGTGGGTTGTGCTATTCCCATCCTATCTTACACTTAGCCATGTAGCTTAATAGATAGGGAGGAGCTGTAGAATCACCAGATGTTTGGGT
The DNA here is from genome assembly GCA_004363535.1 of Dasyprocta punctata. NCBI lineage: Eukaryota > Metazoa > Chordata > Mammalia > Rodentia > Dasyproctidae > Dasyprocta > Dasyprocta punctata. Next base: position 32,306 of record RJWM01001237.1, read on the forward strand.
TGTGTCCATAAGGTTTACTCAGACCCAGGCTTACAAAAGCAGCTTATTAGAATCAATTTTGCTACAACTTATAAATGCTTTGAAAGTAATTGGAGTAGATGCCTTCTTGTTTGGCCTCAACAATTGGCTGAGGGGGCTGAAGATGTAGCTCAGTGGTACAGTGCCTGTCTGGTAGGTGCAGGATCCTGAGTTTGATTCTTCACACACACACACACACACACACACACACACACACACACACGTACACACACACACACACACACACACACACAATTGACTGAGAATACTTCCCATTCGCTCATAAAGTTTATTGACTGGTGCAAACAGTAACCAATTGTTGCCAGTCATAAGTTTCTCTCCTTATTTCATGAGGATGGTTTTCAAAATGTACTTTTTCAATACTTATTCATACCATTTTTAATTACCAGAACAATAATCAACTTGATGAAATATTTGTAAATTGATAATATACAGAAGCAAAATTTGCAATGCTGTGCATTGATGAGTATACATTGCTAAAATAATTCTAATGAATTGATATTGGAGAGATAGCTAAATACTAGGGTGAAATGATAAGGTTTATTGAAGGATTTGTAACTATCTTCTGAGTCTAGTTGCTAACGCTGCCTTTTCAAGTTTTCATCCCTGAAAGGAAAGAAGGAAGAAAGGAAGAAAGAAGGATGGAAGAAAGGAAGGAAAGAAGAAAAGAAGCAAAAAGAAATGCATAAATAGAAAAATAAGCAGAGAAGACATTTAAGAAGAAATTAATTGAAGCTGTAAGAAGATGTCTTTTGGATGTGGATCATGTAAAACAATATAGATCTCCAGTAAAACCCAAGAAAATGCCATGTTTCTGCATGTCTATATCAAAATATTAGCAAATAAGTGCACAGTTATGCAAGTGTTTTACATTAACCTAAGATTCTTTTAAGTACAATATCATCTTTATTGGACGCACAGTAAAATTGATTTTGATATCTACCACTGCTTCTCTCATTACTTTAGTGTTTATGTGTGCTTGTGACTCAGAGAATCTGACCTGTGTTATTTCAAAAAGGTCAAAAATGGCTGCAAAATGACCCAGACAAAATGCCTATCTCTTTTCAAAATAGCATATAATAATGACAGAATTTAAGGATCACTTGACCTGTATTCTTCTAAATGTTCTCTCTGATTTGTGATATTAGATATATTTCAAAATATAGTGTAAATTTAATTAAATATATACATGGCACATTTTACAAATCTGAGTTTGTCAGTATAAAACCAAAAATATTTATCAGTTTTTATTTTTAATTTTGAAAAACCTATTGAAAGTAACTTTTTAAAAAAATGATTATTTGAAGAACAAAATGAGACCCAAAAGAAAGAAAAAATTGGTTTATAAGAAGAAAATAAATAGCAGAAAAACTACAAAGAAGAAATGTTTTTTGTGTCATTTTCTAATTGTCACAGTAAAATAGATTTATGTCTGTTCATGCAGAGAATTGTACAGTTTTATATTATTTTTTTAAAATTTGAAAATCTGTGTTAGCTGATTTCTGTGTAATTTGAGAGAATAGGCCAGTTTCAAGCTGATCTTTATCATAAACCATTTGTTACAGATATTATTTTTAATTACTCTTTAGGCCAGGTATTATAATATCCCATTTAACATTCCTAAAAATCCATCCAAATAAATGGTGTCATCCCCATGTTTTACACAATTGTAGAGACTTAGAAAGGGGCCAAATACACAATCATTGGTGAACAGGTTTGGCGGTGGCGGGAGTGTCTATGCCTATGACAAAGACTCTATACTTGACCTTACCCTATACGATGTTAGCATATTTAGTCATGTCTCAGTTTTCTTCTTCTGAAGATTAGGACTAATGTTATCTGCCTTCCCTAGAGTAGGCCAAATGGAATAAAAATTTAAATGATACCTTGTAAATGTCACTTAGTGTTTATTAACCTTTTTCAAAGAAAGTTGCAAATGGATGTAGAAGAATGTGTCCTATTGGAATGGAAACAGATTGAGTTCTCAAGCGAGGCTGGTGTCCCTAATCTGCTCTGACCTTCTCCACACTTCCAGACACGCTCTATGTGGATGGACGAGTCACTCTGAATTATTCTTCTGCTTATCAGGGGGCCAGAGAATCAGGGGATTAATTTTTTAAACAATTTGATTTTTGCAAAAAGGAGGAGAAAAAAAGATGATGATGAGGAGGAGGACAAGGGGACAGAGGGGAGGAAGAGGAGGAGGAGGAAGAGGGATGAGAAGGAAGAGAAGAAGAAAGATGAAGATGAGGGTGAGGAGGGGGAGAAGGAGGAGAGGAAGAAGAAAAAAAAGGGAAAGGCAAAGAGGAAGAATAAGAACAAACAGACCAAGGAAAAGAGCTGGAACTAGAGGGCTCAGAATGATTTTAACAGGGGATGGGGACAGCTGACCAGAAATCAGTTGTCAGCACATATGACTTTCATATAAATCCCCAACTCAGAAGATATTCCTGATAATGAAACAAATATCACAAAGAGACAATTTGTTGTCTATTATATCAAGAATATGAACCTTATTTATGAACTAAATATGAATTAAAATATAACTAAAATATAACAAAATATGAACTAAAATATAATTATGAAAATATATTTTAGCTTGGAACTTAGGTATACCCCCAAAACCCATGAGTTAAAGGCATGAGTCTCATGGCCATATTGAAAGGTACTCACTAAGCACTGGAGCCTGGTGGAAAGGTCTTTAAAGTAGTAAGGACATAGTCTTGAAGGAGATTATGGGACCCTGGTCTTTCAGTCTACCTCTCTTTTGCCACATGAATATGCAAGGTCCTCACAAAACCAATTGATCACACACTGGAACCTCCAGACCTGTGAGCCCAAATAACTCTTTTCATTTGCTAAGTTGATTTTCTCAGATATTTAAATATGGGAACAGAAAGTTGACAAACAGAAAAGGGAAGAACAATGGGCTGGATAGTATACGAGAACAGAGCAAAAGGAAGACCTGTGCACTTCTCCTAAAACATCCACAGTTCCTAACTGGTAGATGAGGTATAAGAGAAAGACTGGCCCCCCATAGCATGTGGAAGCACAGGCACTTTAGCTTTCTCTGCAGATGGACAAAATTCAGCTTGTCTGGAAAGAAAAAGCTTGCAGAAGTACCCTAAAATTTATTTTAGAATTTATGTATACAGTATACTATATACTTTAAGAATTTTATTTATTATATATGTAAATATTCTTTTCTAGAAATAAACTTTGTATGATGGTGTTGTCTATTATCTTATACCTTGTAACTATATATATGCATATATATTTAATCTACAGGGTATAGCTAAATAATTATGTAGTCTATGTATGCATCTGTATATCTATGTTTTCATTTTTTTGTCTTATAAGAAAGTAGAAAAAGCAAAAAAAGTAAGGTCTCAGGAAACAATATTAAGCATACTATTACTTCTCTGTTATGGTTACTTTTTCTGTGAGTTTCTTCGTTTAACTTAGATCTTATCCATTAGCATAAGTTTATCATATTCCTTTTGTCACTTAAATATTCAACATTCAGCATTTTGCAAATGACTTCATAGTATTTTGTTAGCAATAACATCCTTGGCTCCTTTGCCAAGTCGTTGATATCCAGATGCTCCTAAGCACAATAATGTGTTGGCATAAACTAATTATCTGCCATGTGCAACTATTTATACGTCCTCACTACATTAGTAAGATATGAAAGGGATTTACAATTTCCTTTAAATAGCCACATGCACCTGCAGGCAGTTTTGGTTCAATAATACAGCAATGAATGATAAAGATAGGTTAGGCATCTTCGTTCTTTATGTCTTTATGGGTTCAAATAAATATGAATAACACATTTCCTTTCCCTTTACAGCATGGCAAATACTGTAACGATTTCTTTGTAAATTCTTGAGCTAATTCTGGAGTGTTACATCTTGGAAGAAAAGAAATTAGTGTTTCACAAACATGTAGAATTTAGGCTGTTTGTCATACATTTTCAAAATCATTTGGGAAGGAATAGAAAAAAAAATCTGTGAGGTTTGTGATTGGAGGTGGCCACGTGAAGAGGAAAGAGTAGAAGGACATAGCTGTTGGTAACACTTCATCATCCTGAGTGTAGATCGCGTCACTGCAGGGCCTGTTTGCGTAGCAGGCACAGTAGGTATCATTCCTAGGATGCGTGCTTGTTTTATAGACTAACAAAAAATATTTTTATTTTAACTTGTTTTCAAATCAAAAGAAAATAACCGAATATGCGACAACAAATCCAACCTGCATTATGATTGCTTTTCTACTTTCACAGTTACAAGATGTCCATTTTTAAGTGGGAGAAGGGGCCCACAGATGTAGTGTGGCCCAAGCTCATGGACATCACAATGCAGTGCTGAGTGCCCAGTCATCTTGCATGGATAGCTTAAAACTGAACCAGCCGGGTGTGGTGGCGCACGCCTTTAATCCCAGCACTCAGGAGGCTGAGGTTGGTGGAGCTTTGTGAGGTTGAGGCTGGCTTGGGCTACAAGGTGACCAAGGCCAGCCTGAACTACATAGTGCGACCCTGTCTCAAAAAAAAAAAAAAAAAAAAAAAAATAAGGCCAGAAGTTTGGCTCAGTGACTTAAGTGCCTGCTTGGCAGGTATGAGGTTGTGAGTTCAATCCCCAGTACTGAAAAACAAACAAACAAGAAAGAAAATAATCGAACCAAGCTGTCCTTCATTCTCCAAACCTTTAAAGTACAGATAACATTTCAGAAAGCTATTAGAAAAAAGTCATGAGGTGTTGTATTTTAAACTTCTCTGTACCATAGGATGTACAAAGTAATGGTTTGATAAATGTGAATTATTGCTAAGGTTTGCTAAAAATGGGGAATTTTACTTTATTATCACAGTCAACATAGTTCTTTTCTTTCTTTAAATCCAAGGTGTTAGTCCTTGCTACATTGCTACTGAATGAAACTGAGTAATTTGACAAATTCAGTCAGCAATAGTTCTTTGTAAAGACAATTGATGGCTTAATAGCTGCTTAACCACTGAGACATAAAACTGAAATATGAGGTGTGGTAAAAAGTTAAAGTGAATGTTTAAATAAAAATATTTTACAGTAAAAGACATATGGCCATCAATCCCCTTCAAAATATTTGATCCTTGCTTCAAAAAACTATCCTCATTACTCTTGCAACTTTCTGAAGCAGTTCTGGAAGCCCTGTCCTGAGGGTCTTTAGTTACACTGTCATGGCTACCTCAGTGTCCTGAACCTATTCTAAACATTTATCTTTCCTGGTCATTTTTGACATTATGGGAGAGCCAGAAATTGCACCATGCCATCTGCATCAGTTACATCTGGTGAATGAAGTGCATGAGAACACACCATAATTTTTTAATTTGATAGAAATTGCCACAAATGGCTAGGTAATAAAGAGGTATAAAAATATAAGGTGAATATTTAAAATAAAAAAAAATTTACACAGTAAGAGACACTTGCCATTATTCTCCCTCAAAATAGTCCTGCTTTGAACATACTTATTTCTTTGCACTTTAAAGTAGAAAGTTTTTTCTTTGTTTAAACATTCAAGCTTCTCCACTGGCCCTTGTGGTGAATTAACTAATGGTGAACTTGCGACACCCAGCAGCTGAACTGAATCAGTGTGGTTTTGAATCAGTATGAAACCAATCATAATTCAGTGTGAAACTGAATCAGTAGGGCCCACCTGAGGATTGTTGCCAACAGGATAAAAGCAGAACTAGAGGGGAAGATGATGTGCTGTTGATTCTCCTGGAGAAGCTTGTCCCATGGGTTTTCCTGATGAACTTGGCCGTTCTCATCATTGGAGGAGCTGGGGTCCTCACTGTTGCTAAGGATGGTTGCGGTTCTTTTCAAGGGGGGGGGCTCTGGTCCTTAACTTGAGTACTGCTTCCTGGCTCCAGTGTAGATTCCTCATCCTTCTGGCACAGATCCTTCGTCCTACTGGTACAGACTTTCTAGCTTCTACCTCTGATCTTTGGGCTTCCCAGTGCAGACCCTTGAAACAGACTTGTCATGGGCTCTAGGCCTCCAGCCAGATTTGTGCAGGACACTGCTGTGAGATTCAGACCCTGAGCTGGATTCCTTGGGTCTCTAGTGAATGCATAGATCTATTACCCTCTTCTGCATTTGACTTTTTGGGTGAATATTATAAAATAATCTTATAAATTTTGTATTTTGTGTTAAATCTATTCCCCTGTAAGCACTGACTACAGCATCCTTTTATCTTGATCTATAGAATCATGTTCTTTGGCTTATAGAGAGCTCATGAACTACATGCACTTTGTGTTTATAAACATTTTTAAAACTTTGTATATTTTATAAAACAGCAGACAACTAATAGACTGCTTTAAAGGAAAAAAGAGTGTGTTCATAAACACTTTAACTCTAATTTGAATTACAGTAGAATTCATATGAAAATTAATTCAATGATGAAAACAAAGTTCTTATATTTCTCCTTCTTTGACACACAGTGGTGACAGACAGGATTTCAGTCCAAGAGAAATAATCAGAATAATTTCCAATCTTATCTGCTGTTTTTTTGGAGAAAAAGATGAGTGAGGAGAAAAATGTGTCTGAACATTCGTTTTTTCCAAACAAAGTCAGATGTAAATTTGTAAGTGGGGACAATATAAAACTTCACGCAACCAGATGGTATAAAGATCTGCTTGGTTTTCTGTTCTTGCAATGTCCCAGCCTTCTCAGCCCTTGCTATTAACTCATTAACAGTGTTCACCCCCATAACTATAGAATCTAACAGAATCTAATGATTCTTTGGTCAGTGGCTTAGACTTGCTAAGCTTTTTCTTAAACTCTAATCTGGGACATGAAACCTGTGATCTTCACTTTCTAGTCATATTCATGTTAATCCTGTGCAGGTTGAGCTTTCTTCAAGATAAAGATGCTAAATCCCCAAATATTTCTGGTTCTACTTGTACATAGCAAAAGCCATGTTCAAGATTTGCTCTCCCTATTAGCTACCAATTTTCTGGCAATAAAAACATTCTCTGTGCCCCAAGCTCATTTATCAGCTGCATCAGGTAGACTTTTTAAATCTGCCTCTCCCACCTCCACAGGGAGGTCTCACCCAATTTGGAGAGACTAGGCTGAAGCACAAGCCTTCACTTTCTGTACTGGCTCCACACAACTTTAACCTTATCAAATCTCAGTGGATGTCAGGAGCTTTCTGCAAACATCAGTAACCTCTCCTGGTTAGACACAACCCATACTGTTCATTCTCTTTACCAAATGTTAAATCACATTGAAAGTAGGCTTTAGGCCAAAATATGCAAAGCAGAAGATACTTTTTTAACAAGCAGACATAGTCACAGAACTGCTTTAGCTTGAGACGATTTCTTTCTTTTCCCACATAGACCAATGGACCTGTGTCTTCCACAGGGCCTTCATTCTGAATGGTACACACAAGGCCTTCATTCTGAGTGGCACACAAAAAGTTCTATTCCAGGATCTGCCAGCCTTGAAATTAGTTCTAGTGACAAGATATCCCAGAGTCAAAAGCCTCACATGGTGTCTTCTATACTCTAATCACTGACAAACTTGCAAAGAAAGAGAATGAACAAGAAAAAAAGAGCAGAGCTGAATGGAATTAGAGTTCAAGATTGTAACTGCAGACATAAAAGGACATGGAAGACTAAAGCAACAAGAAATTCTCAGAAAAGAGGGGATATTAAAAGGTGAATTAAAGCAGGATTCAGTAGTGGAGAAAGAAGCTGAAGCCCACTTAGCAGCAGCTAAATATTGTCTGAGGAATAAGCATTGTTTGAGGACTCACTGTGTTGTTGAAGATTTAAAACCAACTGAAAAACTTGGATATTACATTTTCAAAATCAGATCAGAGAAGAACGACAAGAAGACTGGTTATCAAACTCCATTTCCAGGGGAGTCTACATATTTCTGCTTCAGTTATTTTAAGAGTTTAGGGTGGGATCAATCCTTGGGAGCAGTTAAATGACCTAAAATGCACTGTCTGGTTTTATTTGTCCCTAATTAATGTTAAGAATAATTAAGCAATTATTTACACTAATATTTTTATGCAAATCATATTCTTAGTGTACTGTTTAAGGAGATTTTTATATCTATTTATACTTATCTATATTTCTCTCCTTCCCTTCTTCCCTCCTCCCTCTGCCTTTTTGCACATTCATGTTTTATTTAGAAATCTATACCTTCTACCATATATATATATATATATATATGTATATGTCAAAGGCTGAGAATTCACATTCATTTGGAGAGATTAGACTAGGTACACTAGATTTTGATTTTCTAGACAATCAGTTGTTTGACAAGTGGCAGTCAATGATATCTGAAAAACAATTCAATCTGCCTTTAGTTACATTTAATTGTAACTCTACTTTAAGAAACTTCAGTAAAATCTAACTGATATAAATGTTGTGGTTAGTAGAAACGTTTTAGCACAAGCCTGTAACAATTAATAAATGTAAACTAATGAGATAGCTAAGATGACTATACTACTAATTCTATTAGTTCTTGGAAAAGAACAGTTAATACTCGTATGATTATATCAATTTTGCATGTTTATATTTGATAATCTAAGCAACCCTTTCGAAGGTAACAACATGCAATATTACAACCATTGTTAAATTCCTATTATCTTCTTTCAAAAACCTATACTGTTATTGTTTTGGGTTTGTTGTTGTTTGTTTGTCTCTTTTGCTTTTTGTTTTTCTTTTCTGTGTCTTTCTTCTCTTAAATAAATAAATGAAATCAATGTAAACAGACTAAAATATCAAAATTCTTCTGTTAAGGATAGGTAACAATGAACATGGTAACCAACTCATTGAGTTATCACAAAACAGGAGTTTTCATATCTATAGACTGTTTTTTTTTTTTTGAGAATCCTCTGATTATGGCAGGTATAATCATGCAGAATTCCAATGTTAATTTGAGACAGTCCTCCATATATAAAGCTAAATACATATTTATCACAACATATTTTTATTGAGAATCCATTACCATGTTGCAGAGAAGGGGACTCGGAAATAAATTAGAAACTATTATCCTCAAAGACTTCCCATTGCCATTGATAAGAAGGGTGAGGCTATGTTGCAATGCTGTGTGTTAATGCAATCAGAGATGGATAAGAACATGGGGGAAATGCACCCTCCGTGTACATCAGATCCCATATCCAAGGCCTTTTAAAAAACTTTTTCTTCCAGATTTTATGATCTTTCACTAAACTGTTTTATGAGTTGTAGTAATTCTAGTTTACTCTGCTTCTAAATAAAATTATACTACAGATGATTAAATTTCATAAATTACTTAAGAATTTCCTTAAAAGGTTATTATTTAACTCAATAAGACATTTTTGACATTAATTATATAAAATTTTCTGGACCTAGGGAAGAACATTCTGCATCGTAGCTGTTAAAGAAAGGCACAAAGAGCTACCCTGTTATATAGTCTGCTATTTCTACATTGTCATTCAGATTTTATGTGAAATTCTTTGACTTAAATAACGGCGCAGCAATTTATGATTATAAAGGGCCAGGATGAAATGTTTTAAGCCTTTGGTCACATGCTCTCTTTTGTAACCACTCTACTTTGCCACTGGACACAATTAGTCATTAGATACACATCATAGAATATTCACAGATACGACCCCATAAATTTTTATACATGAAAACATGGTAGACCAGACTGACCCTTGGATCTTAACTGATTAATTCTCATAATTTATAAATACATGTACATATATGCATACAAATATGCATTTATTTATATACTGTTTGATATAAAATATATTTCTAAGTATACATTTGGATTTGTAAGGAGATAGAACAAAAAAATTCATCTGACTCAAGAAGTTTGGATTCAGGAGTAACTGACACAAAAAGAAAATCACCAATTGTAATAAAATTTTAGGGAAAAAATTTTCTTGTAAGAATTGCCGTAAATTAGGGATGTAATGGAGAACACATTTTATATTTCATTGACTACAATTCCTTCATGCCAAAGACCTTTCTAGGGAAACTTGAAGATTCTGCACCCATGTGATTCAAATGGAACTTCCAATTAGCTTAACATCTGGCTAAATAAGAATAGATCCTCTAATTCTAGGCAGAGAATACAAAGGCATGGTTAGCCAAGATGGTCACTCCTACACACTGACAAAGCTTTACATTTGGTCTGACCTTTTAAGGCTTAGAGTTCCAAAAGCATGTTTTTGCTGGCCTCTCTTGTGAAGCCCCCTCTCCCTTCATTGGTAGCAGCACAAATTTCACCTTCTCCTTTCTCATTCTTCAATGAGGCAGTGACAAGGTCTTTATTCTTACTTTTCCCTAGAAAGTTTATGACTTTGGCAATAATCCAAGTTTCTGGTCTGAATACTTAACTAGGGATAAGAGCCACTAGCTTTGAAAGCTTGTATTTGGTATGCACTGTTTGTTTCTCCATTTTTGATCAACAACCGTTTATTGAGTATTTACTGTGAATCAAACAATGAACTCTTTTTAAAGAGTATAGTTTTTTTATTTTAAAGAGAACAAAACAAAACAAACAGAACAAAGTAGGTCAGAGCAAAATAATGCACATAACAGAATTTCAAAACAAGACAGCAGGAAATCAACAGTGGCTACCATAATGTCTCTTGTTTTCTTTGAAATAGTTGTCCCCACCTTCACACACAATGAATTAATACAAAACAAAATAGTATAAAACCAATCAAGACAAAAGAATGAGAGCCTTATGGGTCTTCAAAACCAGACAATAGGAAATCAATAATGGCTACCATAATGTCTCTTGTTTTCTTAAAATAGCTGTCAATACCATCACACATATTGAAATCAAATAATAGAAAACAGACTAAAACCAATCAAAACAAAGAATAAAAGCATTATTTGACTTCAAAACAAAATGATAGTAAGTCAGCAATGGCTACCATGTTGTCTCATTTTCTTCAGTGTAGTTGTTCATACCATCACACATAATAAAATCAATTCTTGTAAACTCTTTTGGAGAAGTTCTATGCATATGTAAACCTATGCATGTAAGTCCATCCTTTCTGTGTTAGAGGGAAAAACAAAACAAAGCAAAATAAAGTATAAGATAACAAAGAGCCCAAGACAATAACCATGTAGGCTTTCAAAACAAGGTGGTAAGAGCATAACAAATTTAGTTGTTTTGCATAGTTATCTTCAAAAGTGTTACTCAAATTACCAGATACAGATGTGAAAAATTGATCTAATCCTATGAATGTTAACTGCTTTGTTCCAAGAGCTAATAGAATTAGTAGTACAATCATTTCAGTAATCTTAAGTGTGTATATAAAAATTTATGTCTTTTTACTTTTCTCATCCTTCTTTTCTCCTTTTCCCTATCTGGGTTACTTTTTCCTCTTTGAGCAGTTGCTTAACCTTTCACAATATTTACTGAAGATTATGTATCTTATTTACTCTTTCAGTTTCTAGCACTAAGAAGGCAATATAGTATTTACACATGTGAGTTTGATTTATTTCACTTGTGAGTATGGTCTCAAGTTACATCCATTTACCTATAAAAGCCTCAATGTGGTCTTTCTTTATAGCTCATTAGTATTCCATTGCGTAAAAACACCACATCTTTTTCATCCATTCCTCAGTTGATGGGCATTTGGGTTGTTTCCAAGATACAGCTATTACAAATTGTTCTACTAAGGCAGGTGTGGTGGTGCACGCCATTAATCCCAGCACTCAAGAGGCTGAGGTAGGAGAAGCGTTGTGAGTTCATGGCTGGCTTGGGCTACAACACAAGCACAAGGCCAGCCTGAGCTACATAGTGAGACCCTGCCTCAAAAAACTAGGGCTGGAAGTTTGTTTTTTTTTTTTTTTTAAGAGAAACAAAAAAGACACATATAAAAAAGACAAAAAGCAAAAGAGACAAACAAACAACTAAAGTAAATGCACAACAGTAACATTACAGATTTACAAAACAGGATAGAAACTTGACAATGGTTGCAATATTGCCTCTCGTTATCTTCAAAATGGTTGTTTACATTAACAGATATAGACATGTAAAATTGATCTAATCATATGAGTATTAATTGTTCTTTATCAATAATGACTACATTCAGCAGTGTGTTCCTTTTAGTTATTTTACATATGCATATATACAGATTTATATCTTTTCCTTTTCCCTTCCTTCTTTCCCCCTTTTACCTTGCCAAATATTTTTGCTCTTTGAGATATTTTTTACCCTTACCTAGTATTTATTATAGATTTTGGATCATATATACTTTTTCTGTTTCTTACACTAGGGAGACAATATGGTATTTACAAATGTGGGTTTGATTTATCTCACTTATGAGTATGGTCTCAAGTTGTGACCATTTACTTATAAAAGTCTCAATGTAATCCTTCTTAATAGCTGAGTAGTAAGTACTCCATTGTATAAAAATACCACATCTTTTTTATCCATTCATTGATTGATGGGCACTTGGGTTGTTTCCAAGATCTGGCTATTACAAATTGGGTTGCTATAAACATGGATGCACAGATATCACTGTGGTATGATGTTATCAGTTCTTCTGGGAAAATGCCCAGAAGTGGGATAGCTGGGTTGAATGGGATCTCTAATCTTAGCTTCTTGAGGAATCTCCACACTGATTTCCACAGTGGTTGCACCAGTCTACACTCCCACCAACAGTGGAGAAGAGTTCCTTTTTCCCCACAGCCCCTCCAGCATTTGTTGTTGGTTGATTTTTTTAAACTTGGCCATTCTTTCTGGAGTGAGATGGAATCTCAGTGTTGTTTTAATTTGCATTTCCTGAATGACCATTGATGTTGAACATTTTTTCATATATTTATTTGCCATTTGTATTTCTTTCTCTGAGAAGTGTGTATTCATCTCAGATGCCCATTTTTGGATTGGCTCGTTGAATATTAGGGGCCTGATTTCTTTTAATTCTTTGTATGTTTTAGATAGAAGTCCTTTGTCTGATGGACAATTGACTAAGATATTTTCCCAATTCATGGGTTTTCTTTTCACCCTGTTGGAGATTTCCTTTGATGTGCAAAAACTTTTTAGTAAGATGAGATCTCAGTTGTTGATTCTGGGAAGTGTTTCCCATGCAATCTGATTTTTGTTCATGAACTCTCTGCCTACTCCTATGTCGTCAAGATTTTTACCTACTCTGTCTTCTAGTAAGTGTCTCTGTTTTAATGTTCAGATCTTTGACCCATTTTTACTTTATTTTAGTGCATGGTGATAGACATGGATCTAGTTTTAGTTTATGGCATATAGAAAGCCAGTTTTTCCAGCACAATTTGTTAAAGAGGCTATCTTTTTTCCAATGTACATGTTTGGCCCCTTTGTCAAAGATGAGGTGGATAAGTGTGTTTGTAGTTGTGGCTGTATCTTCTAATCTGTTTCATTGATCTTCAGGTCTGTTTTGATTCCAGTACCATGCTGATTTTATCACAGCAGCTTTGTAGTATAGTTTCAAGTTGGGGATTGTGATGGCTCCTGCCTTCCCTTTGTTGCCCAGAATTGCCTTTGCTCCTCTAGGTCTTTTCTGGTTCCAGATGAATTTCAGGAATGCTTTCTCTAGCTCTGTGAGGTAGGCAAGTGGTATTTTGATTGGGATTGCATTAAATCTGTATAATAATTTTGGGAGAATGGCCATTTTCACAATGTTTGTTCTTCCTATCCATGAACAGGGAATATCTTTCCATTTTCTAAGATCTTCGATTTCCTTCTTTTGAGTAATGTAATTTTCACTGTATAGATCTTTTGCTTCCTTTGTTAGATTAATTCCAAAGTATTTCTCTTTTTGGATGTTATACTGAAGGGTATCGTTTCCCTTATTTCTCTCTCAGTGACTTTGTTGTTTGTGTATAGGAATGCTATTGATTTTTGAGTGTTGACCTTGTATCCAGCTAAATTACTCAATTTGGTTATTACTTCTGGAAGTCTTCTAATGGATTTTTGGAGGTCTTCTATGTAGAGTACCATATCATCTGTAAATAATGATAATTTCACTTCTTCATTTCCTATCCTTATTCCCTTTATTTCTTTCCCTTGTCTAATTGCTCTGGCTAATATTTCCAGAAGTATATTGAATAGGAGTGGTGATAATGGACATCCTTGTCTTGTTCCTGATTTTAGGTTGAAAGTTTTCAGTTTTTCTCCATTTAATAAGATGTTGACTGTTGGTTTATGATACATGGCTTTTATCAGGTTGAGGTAGAGACCATCTCTTCTGATTTTCTGTAGGGTTTTTATCAAGAATGGGTGTTGGATTTTGTCAAAAGCTTTTTCTGCATCTATTGAGATGATCATGTGGTTCTTGTCCTTGGCTCTGTTGATATGGTGGATTACATGTATTGATTTCCGTATGTTGAACCATCCCTGCATTCCTGGGGTGAATCCCACTTGATCATGGTGTATAATCTTTCTGAAAACTTGCTGTATTCTATTTGCCAATATTTTATTGAGGATATTTACATCTATGTTCATTAGGGAGATTGGCCTGTCATTTTCTTTTTTGGTTGGATCTTTCTCTGGTTTTGGTATTGGGGTAATACTTGTTTCCAGGAATGAGTTAGGGTGACTTGCTTCCCTTTCAATTTCACTGAAGTGTTTGAGGAGTGTTGGCATTACGTCTTCCTTAAATTTCTTGTAGAATTCAGCAGCAAATCCATCAGGACCTGGGCTTTTCTTTGTTGGTAAGGTTCTAATTATATTTTCAATTTCATTAGCTGGAATTGGGTTATTCAGCAGTTTTACATCTTCTTGATTCAGCTTTGGTAATTCATAGGTTTCCAGGAATCTGTTCTTTTCTTCTGTGTTATTAAATCTTTGGTAGTAAAGTTTTTTGATGTAGATATTGATGATCTTCTGTGCTTCCACAGGGTGTGTAGTGATTTCACCCTTTTCATTTCTTATTGCATGGATT